>CAUOFW020008724.1:1170018-1236057 GCA_963454935.2 Ilex paraguariensis | reverse complement strand
AACCCCCCCCCCCCCCCCCCCCCTCCCAAAGAACAAAAAAAAATGGAAAAAAAGAAAAACGAAAACAACCCACCACCTCTCACACTAAGTTGCCAAAAAAAATTCCCACCCTGAAGGATGAACAAGATCATCTTGTTATGCAAATATTAGTTATTGAAAGGTTTTGTTGTTAAGCATTGTTACTATCTCTAAACATGCTTTAGGCCATTTTTTTGTTTAAGTTGGCTAATATGGCTTGGATGGAATGCTTTAGGCATTAATCGTTGAAGTCCTTATGAGGAGTCATCTAGGGTACTTCTCCGCAGTCAATAAAGGGCTCTGCCTGCCNTTTAGGCATTAATCGTTGAAGTCCTTATGAGGAGTCATCTAGGGTACTTCTCCGCAGTCAATAAAGGGCTCTGCCTTATACAAGCCTTTGTGTTGACTAAACTAGGGTGGAATGACTAGAAAAGGTTTTCCTTATGACTCAATGTATAATGGAGAGAACACTTTTTTCAGCCAAAATTCCCAACTACAAAATTTTTTATTGGGACCAAACTGAATATTTTTTTAGCTGATCTCAAATAGCTGGGATAATGCTCAATGAGGATGAGTTGAAAGTGTATATATTTTGACCATGTTAATTGGTTTTTATTTTCACTGCCTCAATTTCACGATAATATAAATTAAATTACATGTCTACTGTGAAGGGCTTCCCTACTAATTCCTTATCATTTTCTAGCAGCAAATAGAGTGCTCAATTTAGTAGTGAGATTCTCATTGTCGACATCTAGCATTCTTGAGATTATTTTTAATGACACCTGCTGGCATGAGTGCTTCACTATCTTGAATGATGGGCATAATTTTGTATGGGGATGGAATTGACATTTTGTTTCCATTTCTAATTTCCTAATTCATGCTTCTATCTAAAACGCTGAATGTTATTATGGAGACTTTTGGAATTCGATTGCAAATATAAACTTCTTTTCATACGGGCAGGTAATCACCAGAGTCAATTACGGTCAGAGTGTCAGCATTAGTGGGCTTGCTGGTGCAGTGTCCTTGGCCGGATCTGGGGGAGGATTATGGTCAATTGAAGGTGGGAACTGGCAGATGGCATTCGGATTGATTAATCATTCGAATGTTGAATTGCACCTGCATGAAGAAATAGAATCAATCTCTTATGTTGGTAATCTTTATGAGCTCAACTCCACAAGAGGTAACAATTACAGATGTGAAGTCACGGTGGTTGCTACCCCTTTAGATGAGCTGAATATTCGCTTTATCCCTGCGATTTCAATTCCTGAAAGGAAATTACAGCACACACATGTGACTTTTGTTAGGGGTCTATTAAATCCCGTGAGTATCCTACCCTACACTTATGTCATTTTGTCCCTTGTTTGTTTTGTTCTTTTGCACCTTCTCTCTTCTAAATCTTGTTGATTTTGCTGTGGCCAAGGCATATTTTGGCTTGGATTCCGTATCAGATATACCAGAATTGGTGGGCACCATAGAGGCTCCTGACCTTCCATTCACAAGCATTTCAGTTCTCAAGCAACACAGTGCAAACGACATGACCTGCAAGATATTCTCTCATGAACCAATGGCAGATGCATTACTGGATCACATCTTTAGGTATTCATCCGAACTAGCCCATAATTGTCAGTTGCTCGAAGCAAGAGTTATGATCTACCATTTTGTCGGTTGCATTGCAATTTAATGTATTACTAATATTTTTCGGAAGGTAATGTGATGCACAGTCCATAGGATGCTCAAGAAGAGACAAATTCAAAGACATAAAGATCACCTCCCAAACACCATCTAGGACCACACCAGCCATATAACCGTGCAAGCTACTCCCAAAACCTACGCCTATCCCTCAGCCTATTGGCCCTGTATAGTCTAGACAGCCACCACTCCCCTCATCTCTCATTTTAAAGTGTACTAACAATGAAAATTCCCCCAACACCAACTCCAATACAGATACAAACCTAGCATCCCACATAATTGCAATTCCTTCCAATCTCCCACATGATGGCAAATAGATCCACTCCTTAAATTTACCCCCCCCCCCCCACACACACAAAAAAAAAAAAAAAAAAGATACCAGCCACTAATTTATTGCTTAAAAACTGGTTTTTTGGTCTATTGCAAGATTGCAATTTCTGGTTCAAATTTTATTCACATCTCCCTAATTGCTTTCCTTTTATTCCTACTACCTAGATTTCTCACCCTAGCTTTCTTAATTACCTTCCTTTCAACCAGTTTTTTACCCCTCTCTTTACCAGGGACAAAAGAAAGGTCCATATCCCTTAATTTACTCTACCCTTTCTCATCAATGAGAAACTCATTCTTTTTCCCCTCGACCCTGAGATCTTGAAGGAGGAACCCCTTCCATCCTCCTTAACTTGGCTCAGAGGAACATTAATCTCCATTGCCCCTATCTCTAAATACCTGGTTTCCAACATATCTTACCAGTGGAATTAAGGTTATCAAAACAACTATTTCCTTGCCATTCCCATCAGATGGTCCTTCAATTTGTGGTAATTCTGGACTCAAACCCAAATTTCCCAGAATCATTCCTCACCAGGTTTACAGGTTCAAAAGAAACTAGAGAATCAAAAGGAGACAATCCTAATAAACCCCTCTCCAGGACACATGATCCCCCTTTCATTCTTTAACTTCCCCCCTCCGACTCTGAATTCCCCAGTTTGAGATGATTTTTCAGGCCCAAGAACCCCATTCGGAGGTTTAAGGCACTTACCAAATAGTAGCTCTTGGTTAACTCAAACCTGAGCATTAATCGCATTGAATTCAACTTCCTTCTCATCAAACAGCTCCCCAGTTCGGAATCAACCTCCCTTGACCTCTCCTTAGAACTGTCACACCCTTGGATTGCCGAGGCATGCGACGTATAACACTCCGCTTTGCACAAGCATGCAATATAACTAACAGGGCACAACGCAACGTAATTAAGCCTGAACCCACATAGAACAACACATGCATTGCTAAAACCTTGAACTAATGTACATTAAAAACAAGTAACAGAACTACTCAGTCAGGGATTATGTTACACATCACAACGTACATACACCTTATTACAAAATATACATGATTTACAACATTACAACATTAAGTAAAAGAAACACTATGACGGGCAGTTTGACTATACACCGTACCCATGTCCCCGGCTAATATGAAAGAGGAAAATAATGTAGGGTGAGCATCAATAGTTCGGTAAGATAGTTTAATTCCAAACATGTGAGTCTGAAAATAAGTAATTTACCATGATTAGGCATCAATGAAACAGTCATTTGATACATACATAGCTAAAACATCGTTATTTCATGTGAAACAATAACTGTTATGCAAAACAGTATGTAAAAAGAGTTTAGAAACATGGATACAGTGCCACACCGGAGAACAATCAACGTAATAGACCACTTAGTGTCCAACGAGCCCTATGATCCAACCTTTTAGAGGACTTACTTCCTAAGAAAGATTTGCTCCTTAATCACAATTTGGCACCAAAGTCCGAAGACCAACTGGGCCACACAGACTTTTACGAACTCAATGAAACCTTGTACGATCTCAAATTGGAACGTAAATCCTCAGCCGCTCGATTCCAATTACATTTCATTCAAAAATGGATTAATTGACCCCAAATTAGCTATACCTAGGTCCCTTTTCAAAAGTTAAACAAGGTTTTCAAGAGATCAAATTTTCAAGTTTTACAAACCCTAGCCAACTATGGTTCTCCCTCCACAGACCACGACAAAGCTTCAAATCACTTCTAAACCACCCCAAACCCACCCATGGCCATTAATTTGAAAAAACACAAGTACAAGACCCATTTGAAAAATTGAAACCCACCTACACCTCTAGATTCAAATTTGTGCACACACACAATACCAAATCAAAATCCAAGCTTACCACCGAATTGGGGGGTTTGAAAGTCGAAACAAAGCTTTTGATGTTAGTCTTGGACCTCGAATCACCTTTTTAAAAAAAACCTGAAAATTTGTTCTTCCTTCTCTCTTTCTCTCTCTTCTAGTCTTCTTTCTATTTCTCTTTCCTCTAGGTGATTTTAGGACTTCTAAAACACAAATATTGTATTTGTCTCAGCCTTTTGCACACCCCTCACCCTTGCTCATGGCCTTCACATAGCCAAAACCACCGAGGAGTTGCCACCTCTTACTTCCTCTATGTGAGGCACGTGGGAGGGGCAATTTTGTAATTATTCAAATTTCAAAAATTTTTCATTTTTTATTTAAAAATAAATATACATTATTTAATTAAATTTTAACACTCCAATTGCGTCCGACGACCCCTTTAACTCCTTCGATTAGCTCCCACACTTTTTGTTTGGATCCCCTAACTGTTGGATCACTTTTTCACTTAGGTATCCGAATCGTCGTTCCTAAAAGTTTTATTTGATGCAAATAATACTTTTTCTCAAGTCAGTAAACTAGAATACAAGAATATATATAGCCAAAAAAATCAGAAAAACCCTAGACTGCCTAAAAAANCCGAATCGTCGTTCCTAAAAGTTTTATTTGATGCAAATAATACTTTTTCTCAAGTCAATAAACTAGAATACAAGAATATATATAGCCAAAAAAATCAGAAAAACCCTAGACTGCCTAAAAAACAAATATACCTCTATTACAAAACTTATATACACGCTCACAGTTTTGACTTGATTTCTCTCACCTTTTCTCTCAAAACTTCACCTTGATATTAAACCCGAAACACCACTCTCACACCATTCACAAACTTCGTGCCCCCGAGTGATCGAGCTCGATTCCCAAGACCGACTCTGATGACCTCGTTCGCCACCAGAACTCTCCATTTCCATTCCTTTAGGATCATCGAGTGCTTCTTCATACTCCAAGAAAAGGCCCACTTCAAATCGAACCGCATTTGAATTAAAAAGGCTTTCTTCTAAGTCATCACCCCTCAAGTCCCTCTAGAGAAGATCATCGAGAGTTTCCTGTTGATCAATTCTGTTGAAATTCCTTTCATCGATGGGATCATAAATCAATCACTTCATGTGTCTTTTCTCCAAATTCCATAACAAGTTTCTATTGAAATCTTCTTATCTAGAGTTGTTCCTTGTCAATCTCTTCAAGTTTTTTTTGAACGAATTGCCATCAACCCTCTTTGCAGAAGACTTCGAAGAAGCCTTAATCTCAACAGCTCTCTCGACTAAATTTCCATCAACCCATTCCATTCGTTCTTTTTAATCAAAGTAGCTGGGCCAATGTTATTTAGACCTTTACATAAAAGGACTTTTTGTTAAAATGGAAGCACATGACCATTTTATTGGGTATTGGGTCAGCTTGGTCCAAATCTTTCAAGCAGTAGCAGAATTTCCCAACCTTTTATGTTTAGCAAAGCCCATATCCACTGCTTGAGCTTGGTTCGATGAAACTTTCATCAATGCCACTAGCCTCATTTAATCTCGCATTATCCTTGTAAATGACAGATTTAAAATTTGAATCCTTGATTATCGCACGTTTATCTCAAGCTTTGTCTGTATTTAATACAAACCCATCTCTATTAACTTGAGTAACGTTAAGTTGACCCATTTGTTTGGAAAAAGGACCCATCGGATCCAAATACCCACTAGTTTAGCGCTGCCCCATGCTACCACCATAGCCCTTCTGCCACCTTATTTTCCTTTACAACCCTATCGTCTTCAACCTTTGGATCAATGCAGCAAAGTTGCGTGCTACACTCCTTAACTAGATATTCACGACCACTAAAACTAGGAGTGTGTAAATTTTTGCTTACCCGCAATTTTCTACCCTACCCGATCCTACCTGACCCTATTGAATGGCTAGCTGAAAAAATCGGATAGAAATACGGAATGTTTATTAATTTTTGTATTCCTATCTTACCTTACTCGCATTAATTTATATATATATAAAGAAAAATTTATCTCAGGATTGCCCAGCTTATTTGTTGAAAAAATAAGAATTCGTTTAAAGCAAAAACATGGAGAATTTAAAATCCCTTATGAAAATTATACTTATGGGGAACTAATTTTTGAATGTATTTTAGAAGGATTAGCTCTTTGTAATGATTTAAATCTTAAAGTTCAACTTAAGAGACAAAGACTAACAGGCAAAAAAGAACTTGGAGAATTCTGTAATCAATTTGCTTATAATCTTGATATTCCAAAAGATAGGTTTCTAGTAAAAGAAAACCTTACACTAAGCCTTATAAAAAAGGTAGAAAAGTCTATAAAAAGAATTATACTAAGGAACAAGAAAAGATTAATAAACCCACTAAAAAATTTAAAGATAAAAAGCCTATTCTTAAATTTTTTAAATGTGGAAAGGAGGGCCATATTGCCTCAAAATGTTTAACTAAATAACAGATAAATAAATTAATTAATGATGAAGACCTTAAAGAATTTTTTTTAAAAATAATATTAAACTCAGAAAGTGAATTAGAAGACTCTTCTGATAATTTATTTTCTGAAGATTATGATATTAATGAAATTAATAATTCTTCTTCTTCTGATAAAGAAATGTTTGAACAAGATAAAACTTTCTCTTCACATTGTAAAGCAGAAAATGATTATTACAAAGCTATTTTAGCTATGAATGGATTAAGTATAAATACTTTGACTAAGTCACAAACATTTATTCATGATTTTATAGATAAAATCCAAGATCCAGATTCTAAAAAAAAAAGCTATTGAACAATATTTAGAGATAAATCCAGAAGGAAAGAGACCTAATTTGTCTCAACCATATTCTTTAAAAGAAGTCATTAATAGAACCGAAAGTGACATGATTGAAAATTCATACTAAATAAAGGAAGTTTTGCCTAATACGGTTCAAGACTTAAAAGAAAGAAGTTCATAATGTTAAAGAAGACTTAAAAGTCATAAAAGCTAGAATTTTAGCCTTAGAAAAAATGCCATTTAAAGAAAGTGACATAAAAGATAATAAAAAATCACCATCTAACTCTTCCCATAATGAATTCTTAAATATATTGAAAAAATAACTCATTAGAAATAGTATGTTAAAATCATATTAGTTATAAATTCTGAGTTTACTGTTGAAATTATTACTTTAATTGACAGTGGAGCAGATATAAATTGTATAAAAACAGGATTAATCTCGACTAAATATTTTGAGAAAACCACTTGGTCAGTAAGTACTGCTGATGGTTTAAAATTAAATATAAATTTTAAACTCTTTAATATTTTTGTATGTAACCAAGAAATTTGTATTCCTACCACTTTTATGCTCATTGATAATTTAAATCAATTGGTGATTTTGGGAACACCATTCTTATATTTAATCGAACCTATAAAATAGTTTAATAGGAGATTTCAAGTAATAGAATATTCTTGAAATTATTATAACAAAATTTTATGTACACGACACTTACAGTAGTAGTGGTGGAAGGTGGAAGATAGAGCTTTTATACAAAGAGAGAAGGATTCACAGAGGGTACAAGAGGGGAAGGAAGGAAGGAAGGAATAGATGAGGGTTGGTGTAGGCNACAAAATTTTATGTACACGACACTTACAGTAGTAGTGGTGGAAGGTGGAAGATAGAGGTTTTATACAAAGAGAGAAGGATTCACAGAGGGTACAAGAGGGGAAGGAAGGAGGGAAGGAATAGATGAGGGTTGGTGTAGGAGGCGGTCAAGGGGGTGGTGCTCTACAAGTCGGACCAGCACCCCTAGTTATAGTGACTTCAGTGCATTTGTCACCACTTCATAGTCTGATATACCCCTCTTAATGGTGACATTACTATTAATGAAGATTTATTAAATGATGATATGGAGATAAACCTCCATGATGACAACGATAATGTGCTGTTTAATTTGATTTGTAGAAAATGATCAGATAACACTGATTTTTTGGATAAAGTCGACCCAAAAGAAGTAATGCACGCCCTTACGTCACTATGAAGAAGTGATGAACGCACTGACATTACTATAAAGACTGTGAATAGTGTACAGTATTTATGACGTAAGCAATGACGTCATTATAAATTATTAAAGTTGTAAACAGTGTAAAGTTATAAATACTATAAGATAGTTTTGAAATCCGGATTTCATGTCTAGCTTCTATATAAAGAGAGGTAGGCCCGACCTGTGGAGCACTGTATTTCATACCTACACCGCCCCTTCACCTTCTTCTACACCAACCCTCACCTACTCCTTCCTTTCCCTCTTGCACCCTCTGTGAATCCTTCTCTCTTGAAAAAACCTTCATCTTTCACCTTGGATAACTATTTAAATCAAGTTCAAAGAAATAAAATTTTAAATGCAGTCAAAATAACAGCAGAAAATGGAGGTATAATTACTCAAGAAGATGCTGTATACACTTTGGTACAAACCATATTAAAAAGTTACCATACACTTGGCTTTGATACCAAAAAGGGGGATGATTGATCTACAAAATAAATATTAGCGAAAACTTTTATTTAATGCAAAATTTTATGTACGAGACACACTTATAGAAGTGGTGGTGGAAGGTGAAAGATAGAGGTTTTTACAATGAGAGGATGGTTCACAGAGGGTGTAAGAGGGGAAGGAATGAAGGAGTAGGCCAGGGCTGATAAAGGGGGTGGTGTAGGTATGAGATGCGGTGCTCCATAGGTCGGGCCTGCATATCTTTATATAGAGCCGGATATGAAATTTGGATTTCAAAACTATCTTATACTATTCACAATTTTATACTGTTTACAACTTTAATAATTTACAATGACGTTATTGCTGACGTCATAAATACTGTATACTTTTACTGTATAATATTCATAGTCTTTATAGTGACGTAAGGGCGTGCGTCACTTCTTTCGGGTTGGCTTTATCCGAGAAATTAGCTTTATCTGATCATTTTCTGCAAATCAAGTTATACAACATATTATCGCTGTCATCATGGATGTTTATCTCCATATCATCATTTAACAAATCTTTATTAATAGTAATGTCACCTGTAAGAGCGGAATATCCTTAGAAATCTATAAAGTCGGCATCAGAATTAATAGGAANCATGGATGTTTATCTCCATATCATCATTTAACAAATCTTTATTAATAGTAATGTCACTTGTAAGAGCGGAATATCCTTAGAAATCTATAAAGTCGGCATCAGAATTAATAGGAGTAGGAGATTTCCTATTTTCTTCTTCAACTTTATCTTTCCTTTTGCCTTTTATGGCAACCGAAGGAGTGTTGATAAGATCCACCTTTTCGGTTTTACCCATACTGAATGTAGACGTAACCTGAGAGACAAAATTCTTCCATAACTGCTGCTTTAAGTTGCTCAGAGTTTAAATAAGATTTTTCTTTTTTAATTAGTTCTTTAAGAACTTCAACAGAATTTAAATTAGTTCTAGTATTTATACTGGTAGTGAGAACGACTGTAGAAGTTGAAGTTTTATCTTCTTTATCTATGTCTTTAAGACATTCTGCTATGATAAGACATTCTGCTATGATTTTACATGTAGACTCAAGCGGGTAATTTTTTCAAAAATGAACATGATATTCCCAGATTTGTATGGGATCATAGATATCATAAGGATATATCCATTGAATAAGGTTAGAGAAAAATGTAAAATTAAGCTCCATATATGGAGATAAAGTCAAAGATCTAGGAAATATAGGGAGATTTATCTTTGAACAAGATATTTTTATTGTCAACTTTATATGATAGGGATGTTTTAACAACTTTAAGTTGCTTTGACGGATTATCATCAATATCATTTTAAGTGATAATCTCTTTATAGAGAGTGGAGGATAATAAACATTTTTATATGCATTAAAATAGTATGCATCCTTATATGGATTGAAATAATATGCACTTCGATATGTATAAAAAATATTTTTATATTCATCAGAATAGTATGCATTTTTATATGCAAAAACTTGGGTTCTAACCGTTATACCACCAAGTTTATTTATCATTTCTTAATAAAATCTTTCGGGGACTATATTCTCCATCCATTGTTTATATTTCCAATCATAATACCGGTCATTAACTTCAAGTATAAGATGGACTTTTAAAGATTCTCTTTGACATCTTGCAATTTTAAATAAAAATATAGGGACATGATCAATTAATTGATCTTCCATAGCACTGTAATAGAGACACCAGAGTGAAACCTTGCAATAATTATTACGCCAAGTAGAGGTAAAGCGAAAAACATCTTCACCTCCATAATCACAAATACAGTCAAGAAGTTCTAGAGATTTGACAATAAGATCCAAAGAAAATAAATCTGGGTTATGACTCATTTTTGACACTTCTTAGACTTTTCCTGCAAAATAAACATCACTTCCCAATGTCANTCCAAAGAAAATAAATCTGGGTTATGACTCATTTTTGACACTTCTTAGACTTTTCCTACAAAATAAACATCACTTTCCAATGTCCGAAGTTGATGAGAAATTTATTTGGTCTTCTTTATTAATCAGATTTTCTTTTATTTGATTTATCAATTTTACTTGAGGCGGAGTTATAAATTCAAATAATATTTAATAACCATTTATGGTAGTCAAAATTCCTTTAGAATCAATCATTTCTATTAAAGATAAGAATGATGTTCCTAAAATCGTCAATTGATTTAAATTATTAATAAGCATAAAAGTGGTAGGAATACAAATTCCTTGGTTACATACAAAAATATTAGAGTTTAAAATTTATATTTAATTTTGAACCATCAGCAGTACTTATTGACTTAGTTGTTTTCTCAAAATATTTGGTTGGAATTAATCATGTTTTTATGCAGTTTATATCTACTCCACTGCCAATTAAAACAATAATTTTGATAGTAAATTTAGAATTTATAACTAATATGATTTTAACATACCATTTTTGCTAAATTATTTTTTCTAATGCATTTATGTATTTATTATTGGAAGGGTTAGATGGTGATGTTTTGTTATCCTTAATGTCATTTTTCTAAAGTTAAGAGTCTAGCCTTTATGACTTTTATGTCTTCTTTAACATTATGAACTTCTTTCTTTAAGTCTTGGACCGTAGTAGGCAAAACTTCTTTTATTTGGTATGGATTTTCAATCATATGTCACTTTTGGTTCTATTAATGACTTCTTTTAAAGAATACGGTTGAGACAAATTAAGTCTCTTTTCTTCTGGATTTATTTCTAAATATTGTTCAATAGCTTTTCTTTTAGAATTTGGATCTTGAATTTTATCTATAAGTTTAAGAATAAATGTTTGTGTNTTTTCTAATGCATTTATGTATTTATTATCGGAAGGGTTAGATGGTGATGTTTTGTTATCCTTAATGTTATTTTTCTAAAGTTAAGAGTCTAGCCTTTATGACTTTTATGTCTTCTTTAACATTATGAACTTCTTTCTTTAAGTCTTGGACCGTAGTAGGCAAAACTTCTTTTATTTGGTATGGATTTTCAATCATATGTCACTTTTGGTTCTATTAATGACTTCTTTTAAATAATACGGTTGAGACAAATTAAGTCTCTTTTCTTCTGGATTTATTTCTAAATATTGTTCAATAACTTTTCTTTTAGAATTTGGATCTTGAATTTTATCTATAAGTTTAAGAATAAATGTTTGTGACTTAGTTAAAGTATTTATACTTAATCTATTCATGGCTTTTTTAAAAATATAATAATAGCATATGGAAGCAACATGACCAATTTTTTCACACTTAAAACATTTAATAGTGTTCTGGTCTTTTTCTTTGAAGACTTTAGTGGAGTTGGTAGGTTTGCTTTCATGATTCCTTTTATGGAAAAGTTGATTTGAATAGTCAGTCAGAGAGTCATTATTTGAAATAGGTAAATTTTTATCATCAATAGTCTCATCAATTATTGTCTCAATCTGTTGATCTTTAACTGTTTCTGTTTAAGAAATATTATTTAATTTTCTCTTGAGTTCATTTATAAACTCGACTTCTTCAATATCTGGAAAACAATTTTTTATTTCATTTAACTGCTTAGTATTAGGTGGAACATAATAGTTTAAAAACCAATTAATAAAAGGAATTATCTTTTTTTCCCTTTTTATATAAAGGTAAAACATTTTTTTTATAATTTTGAAGTTCTTCGGAACTCATTGTTTTAAAAAATCAATTTCTAAATTCTTCATATGTAAGAAGATAAAATTCTTTATTACAAGTTTCCTTTATCAACTGTAATTCTCTTGGGTGTAAATCTATAAAAACTATAATTGAAATTCGATTTCGGATGGAGTTGGATCATAATCTTCTTTTTGAAAAGATTCATTAGCTGATCTATATAGACTATGTGGAATATTATTTCTTGAAATTTTAATTCCTTCAATTATGAGTTTTTTATCTTTTCTTCGATTTTGTACCGAGGAAGTAGATTTTCTTAAAGGGGTAAAATAACCTGATGAAGTTTCTGATTTGTCAGAAGATTTTAAATAATTCCTAGAATTTATTTTAGCAAATTTTATCGTAACATCGCCCAGGGACGATTGGGCGATCTGAGTTATTTCTTCATTTATCTCTGGTTTTTTAGGAACCACAGACTCCAATTGTCAGGTGTCTGGAAACTGAATTTCTGACTATTTAATGGTTTTAGGGACTCCAATTTTATTCTTAACCATGTTGGTTTCAATTAAAGTAGTTTGACTTTTAAGGTTCAAAAGTTTAGTTTAGGGCATAAAATATTCATGACTTTATAATATATCCTATAAGCAAACACAATTATATCTATGCCTTTTTTATAATTGTAACCATTGGTTTTAATATTGCATGTTAAAACATCCAAAATATTTTTATCTGTCAAAGATACAGAAAGATTAGGAAAACAGGTAAAATAAACAGAACCAATACTTAAGCTGGATTGCATAACTCCTATTAAAGATTGATCAAAATTAAGACTTCTAGCATCTCGTAATGCTAACATAAAAGAGGCATTTAATCCTTGCAAAGTTAAAGGTTTTAAATCAACTTGGACTAATCCAATATGTAGAAATTTATAATTATTATCTTGAGCCTTTAAGCTTTCTTTTTAGTTAACAGTTGTAAAATATCTCTATTTTGATCAAAAGAAACAGTCATTTCAATCGTTTTGATAGTTAAACTTTGATTTAAAATTAAAAGTGCCAATATTATAAATTTTCTTAGTGGGCTACTCGGGTATACCCTAGTTTTGCAATTTATTTTCAATATCAGAGAATTCTATTTCTTCCATATTTTTAACATAATTATTTTTATGATTAAATTTAAATTTAAATAGGCTTAAAGCCATAGTGGTATCTCAAAGTTGTTCTGTTGACTTATATATTTTACTATTACCTTCTTCTAATTGCTACTGTAATTCGTCTTTTAATTCTATTACAGTACTGTTACTGTGACTTTTGCTACAATAATCCTGTTATAATAATCTTTTCAGCTTTCAATTGTCGGCAAAATCCTGCTACAATGATATTTCTTACTATCCTATTTTCTGCAATCAATCTTGTCGACGCTTGAAGGGAATACAGACAGACCAACACTCATCTCACACGGAAAAAACCGCCACCATCCCTAATATGCTGCCATGAAGGCAAAACAATAGGAAACAAACAAAGAAGCATCATCATAATAAAGTTTTAACAAACAATAAAAGCTCAGAGAAACATTATTATAGCATAATTATTTTCACAATTTCATAGCAACAGTAGTCTAACAGAATTAAATTACAATTACATAAGCAACAAGAATTAGTAATAAATCTGCATATAAATCAATAGAATGTACTTAAGCTACCATACACTTGACGCTGATACCAGAAAGGGGGGAGGATCGATCTATAAAATAAATATATTAGCGAAAATTTAATGCAAAATTTTATGTACAAGACACACTTATAATAGTAGTGGTCGAAGGTGGAAGATGGAGGTTTTTATAAGAGAGGATGGTTCACAGAGGGTGCAAGAGGGGAAGGAAGGAAGGAGTAGGTGAGGGATGATAAAGGGAGCGGTGTACAATGGTTTATCATTGTAGCAGGATTTTGCCGACAATTGAAAGTTGAAAAGATTAATATAACATGATTATTGTAGCAAAAGTCACAGTAGTAGTATTGTAACAGAATTAAAAGACGAATTATAGTAGCAATTAGAAGAAGATAATAATGAAACATATAAGTCAACGGAATGTACTTAAGCTACCATACACTTGGCTCTGATAAAGAGTGTTCGGTTGTTTGTATTCTCTTCGAGCGTCGACAGGATTGATTGCAGAAAATAGGATAGTGAGATATATATAAACCTTAATTTCCTAACCATATGGTTTAAATTTAAAATAATTGTTATTGTATTTGTGCAACAATTATGATGAATTGATGTTTATGCTTTATTGTAATTATTTTAGATTTTGGTGTTATTGGTTTATTGTGTTATTAAATTGGTGCATGTTATTTAATTGAATTTTTAAAATGATCTAAAAATTAATGACTACAAAAATGTTCACCTAATTTTCTACCCGATTAATTTGGTCGAAAGTTGGGTAAAAATACCATACTTGATTGGGTAGGGTAGACCAAATTTTTTTTTTTTTTTGCATAGTATCGGATAGGAAGACGGAAGACTATATTTTCTACACGTAATATTGGGTGAACACCCCTAACTAAAACCATTTCATCCTCCCTTTTCCAAAAACCTTAATGTTCACCTTATACAACTTACGTGTCAAATCTAGGCTTAACTGAGTCNTTTTGCATAGTATCGGATAGGAAGACGGAAGACTATATTTTCTACACGTAATATTGGGTGAACACCCCTAACTAAAACCATTTCATCCTTCCTTTTCCAAAAACCTTAATGTTCACCTTATACAACTTACGTGTCAAATCAAGGCTTAACTGAGTTAGAAGGAATTCCGAAACTGGTTTAGCAACCTTAATCTTTACTTGAAACAAATTTTGCATGTAAATCGAATCACAGTCAACCTCAAGGAATCCTCCAGAACAATCCCCAATCTTTTAAAGCACAAACATTTTTCAAATATGGAAAGGCAAATCATCTATAGCCAGCTAGGAAACACTAATACAGATACGAGATATGGGTATGATATGATACGATACGATACGGGTACGGTGATACAACAAAATGCCAAAAAATAAGATATGGATACGGTTAGAATACGTTTATAAAAAATATATTTGATAGTTGTACTATTATGTAACGGCTTTATGACTATAATTTTTAGTGATTCTTTAAACATAATAAACAATATTAACAAATTTTCATTATCAAAATGCTATATATGGTCTCACTATGGAACATCTACAAAAATGAAAAAAATTAATTAAAGGAATAAGAATAAAAAATAAACTATATTGTTTCCTTAGAAGTATTTGTTGCTAAGATTATAGTTTAATTAGCTCATTTATACTCTTTGCCTTTGGACATGTTATAATGAATAATACTTGAAAAACACCCATGTACCTTCAAAGTTATATGAATTTTTGTTGATATATTGCATTGTATGTGAAATTGAAAGGAGAGGTAAAGATTAGAACTAAAAATTATACATATTTTTCTGTATGTAGAAGTTAGGAAGTACGGACGCTTCATTTTGGCCAGAGTGTTGGAATCAAACACGTTTGGGACATGAACACGTTTTCAGATTTTTTTAAAAAATAATTATGAGAATTTTTCAGATAACTTTATAATTAATAGTTAATTCTATAATTTTAAAAAAATGAGTCAAAGTCATAGCATAAAAGGAAGTTATAATTAGTACATTGAACATATGACATGAATGTAATATAATTTTAAATAAGAATACAAACTTATATACAAATGGAATAAATTTTTAATATAAAAATAAAGTGAAAAAAAATAGAGTTACAAAATTGAGACTCTTTGAAATTGATGAAAATTATTGTTACGAAATGAAATATTTTTTAAAATGAAAGTTGTTGCAGTCATGGATTACTAGATCATGGATGTTAGTGTTGAATGTATATCGACAATCCGTATATCTTATATTGTATTTTTTATGCAGTGATATCATGATTTGAATTTTTAGAATTAGGAAAATGATAAATTAAAAGATTATTATGATAATATTTTTTTATTACATGATTTTATATATATATATATACATATTATTTGACTTATCTTCTATGTGCTTGTGTCCTACTTTTTTGAAAAATTTCATGTCTAAGTGTCCGTGTCTTATAGTATTCATGTCCATGTTTCTTAGTATAGAAGTATCTGCGAAATATCTATATATTTTATTTATTATTTGACACGTTTGGTGTATGTTCGATATGTATCTGACGAGTATCATATCCAATATAGTATGAGATACGAATGCTTCGACTTTAACTAAGTATCCGTGCTTTATAGACAACCACGCAGCCACCAAAAAAGGCGACTGTAAAGGGCATTAGCTTTAGGAGCCCATTTCCATAACATCATTGTCAAACCCCCATCCAAGAAACACTTTTCAGATTTACTTATATTTTTAATCAAATCCTTGTCATCACAGAAGCTAAGAAGCATAGATATGGACATGGTTGTCGTATCCCATACAATACGGACACAGAGATATGACAAAATTCCCAAACATAGGACACAGGTATAGTGAGGATACGACTAATTAAAATAATTATATATATTTTTATATATATAACAACATTAATAATAACAATCCAAAAAAAACGCAACAAACATAGCAGGAAGAGTGGAAGATAGAATCACAGAATCCAGATTTTGAAAACCAGCAACACTAGACCAAAAAAACAACAATACATCAACAACAAAAAACCTCTAAAATTTGAAAATCCTAAATCTCTAATCCAATCAAATTTTTTGAAAGCCCTCCATAGAACAGAAGTAAGAAAAAAAGAAGATCCTAGGTAACAAAAAAGAAGAGGAAGAAGAGGAACCTGGTAAGTGGTAACAGCAGTTGCAGGCAACTGGCAACAGGCAGCAGCAGCAGATTGGTCTTCCTTTTCCCTCTCCTTCTTCTCCTCCTCTTCTCCTTGTTGAAGGCCCAAATTAGATCGTTCAATCTCTCTTTCTCTCTCTCAGTGGAAAGTGAGAGACTGGAAGTCGAAGAAGATCGTTGATCGGGCAGCCTTTGCCTTCTGTTTTTTCTTTTTTCAAGCCCAAAAATGATGTCGCCTATCCCCCTCTTTTTTTGTTTCAACCTCCTAAGTTTTTAAAATAATAAAAGCAGTCCCGCCGTATCCCCCCAAGTATCCCCGTATCCCCGATGTATTGAAAAAAAATAAATTTACTGTGCAGGACACTTTTAGAGGTGTCGGACACGTGTCTGGCTGTGTCCCACGCGTGTCCCTGTCGGACACGTGTCCGACATTGCCACAGCGAGCCCCCACCGAGTATCCGTGCTTCCTAGCATAGAAGAAGACTACCCTATCAACATGAAAAGGCAACAACTTCAATCTCAAGTTCCTCTATATATATGAGATAGCTGATTACTACTCAGTTCAGCAGGATCTATAAGGGCCAGCTGATCACAAAATCCGTTCATTATATAGGACAGCTGTTGTTTGCTCCTATCATCTTGATTTGCAGCTCAGATCTCATGTTCAAGTTGATACATCTTGGCAAAATTGGACTCCAGCGTGGATAAATACTCGCATATTTCTCTGGTTATTTAACTTAGCTAGGTGAACACCAATAATCTAATCAATTGGGTTGATAATTCGCGTAATGATCTTGGCGTTATTGTCTTATTGATGCCTGAATTGTTTTTCATTTAAGCACAATTTTATGTTTTGGTATCTATTGGGGTTTGTACAACACAGTGATATAAATCCACATATTTTTACCCAACAAAAAATTCTTCATAATGTATGACTAGTAGGCATAATTTGCATCAATTAATTTTACACGGATGGCTTGAAGAGAATCAGAATTTTCACTTGCCATGACTCAAAAACTGAACAATAAATGCAAATTCAATCAGCCCACAACCAAAGGAAGCAAAGCCCAGTAAGAAATCAGATTCAAAACCTGCAAATCACAGCAAGCCCACAACAAAAATATCTAGAATATGTAAAACTCACAAAAGCCCATAAGAAATCAAATTACACAAGTCCAAGAACATTTAGCTGACATTGACAAATTGACACAAATCTGTCAAGATGCTTCAAATCCTTCAATCAAGTATCAGGATCATTGATTTGCATCTTCTAGGAGGGATGTGGTATAAAAATTTCGAAAGAAGTTTGCAAAAATCTCAGATCGCAAGATTTGGCCAATAACAGTGAGTACAATAAAAGGTTAAACAGTTTTATGCACAAATCGTTTTAAAATTCTTTAAATCCTTTAGTCCAGCATGAAGAACACCGACTCACATCTTGTAGGAGGGATTCGACACTAAAAAATTGAAGAAAACTCGTGAAAATCTCTGATTGCGGAACTGAAATCTCGTGTTGAAGCCCACGAGAGGTCAATTTGATTGCTGTGCTCATTGACTTTTTGTTGATGATGTCATCATTTGCAAGACAACTTTAGCCCTATTCAAACTTCAATTCTTCCTCCGATGAATGATACTGTGTTGCCAATCAAGTTTAAGATACCATGTAAACTTTGATTGGAAAATGAAAAAAGACGTGTCAGGCACCATATAAAAAAAGACTTGAGGATTTGTTGGTTATTCATATTTTTACTACTGCCTGGGGGGTACAGACGTGTCGGGCACCCTGGGACATTTGTCCAATAGTCTATTGGTTGAGTCCATAATTACAGAAAACAGTATGATATGTTGGTCAAATTTTTTGTCAATGTAAGATATAACATCTACTAATCATAAGGTATGTTTTTGTTATGTAACACACAATTAGGTAGACATGGATAAACTATCTAATTTGGTATATACAAAATTTATTCGTAGTGTGCCCTTGTTGGATATGCGTCTTACTTTTCTGGAATTAGTCGTTTTGATGTGTTAGTGTCATGATGATGTGTCTCTGTCATGTCGCCTGTATCCTGTGTTTGTGTTTNTACAAAATTTATTCGTAGTGTGCCCTTGTTGGATATGCGTCTTACTTTTCTGGAATTCTTCGTTTTGATGTGTTAGTGTCATGATGATGTGTCTCTGTCGTGTCGCCTGTATCCTGTGTTTGTGTTTGTGCTTCATAAACTGCTGGCATGCCTTGTAAATGTATATTTTTGAATGCTTATATTTTTTTTAATTGCTGCCACTGCCAGTTTGAGGAGTGAAACAGTCAGAATAAATTGGGGTGCTTACCCCCATTACCATGCTCCGGAAAAGTTTGCTCCATTTATGTTGGATAGTTGGAATTTGTACTACGTGAATGCTTTTGAGAATGCAGCCAGCACCATGGAAACAAGCGCCGTTGCGGCTGAGAATATAGCACGGCTTATCCTGTCAAGATTTTTTGGTCAGCTGTACTCAAGTTCATCAACCTTGAGGAGCTCTAGCTTTGATACAAATGGTCTGCATTTGGACTTGTAAATTTATTGATTCTTCAATACAATTGGATAGTGTGTGGAATACGCCCGTCCAATTGCTATGCAATGTAAAGTATGTTATATGATACAAGTACGAGTCATGAAACTAATAATGTATGGGATGCAAATTTACCCTTCGTTTAGTCAAATCGATAGAAAAAGATGGCAAATTGCAACTTTTGCTCGAGTTATTATGATTTTCTCAAAGATTGTTGCAGAAATGTAAGAAATTCCAGCCCTGAAGGAAAAGTACGAAGATAAAAAAAAATCTATCAGCCTTTGATCATGCTTTATGGTTTGTGTGCATGAAACTGCTTATGAAGAGGGTGCCAGTCATTTAAACCATAAGTGTGGTGTGGGTTGTTTTTGTAATAGTTCCCATTATCTTAGTATTTGTTTTTATTTACATTAAACACAAAAAAAATAAGTGTATGCTTAATTTCATCCGGTTGAAGACTTCCGTAGTTTTCAATTCCTCAGTATTTTACTCATGAACTGTTTATGGGGTTTTTTTTTTAATAGTACAGGGTTGCTTTCATATGTGAAAAGTCTATTACAGAAATACTGGCTGAGCATGTATGGATTGCCAAAATGTGGCTGGGGAATTGAAATCCATCCTCCTTGCCCCTTCCTATAAAATAAGAAAGAAAAGGAGGCATAAATAGTTATAGGATTGAATAACATCTGGCAGTTATTTATGAACACCACCGGCATATTTCAATTAGGCTGAATGAACCCAATGTGCATGAATGTTTTATGCATTTATTATTATTTTTTTGGGTAAGAAAATGTATATTTCATCTTTGCAAAAATGTACAAGAGGGTTGCATATGTTTTCGAAGCAACAAAAGGAAACAAAAGTATAGTGGCTAAATTGATAGAAGTACAGGAAGAGTTTAGAACTTTTAGCAGTCTAGACTTTACAAAATGAGTCAAGGCTAGTCTAACTAGCTGGTGTTAATGCACCAGAAGCAGAGGAATTCCAATGTTGGATGAATGCTTGTATCCGACAGTAAATAGCTTGTGGCTCACCATTTGTAGAACAGTTTTTTTTTTCTTTTTTTGAGCCGAATTTGTAGAATAGATTTGATAATGGTGTTTGCCTTCTTTTTTTCATTATGAAATACCCCGCTACTTCTTTCCTTCCACAGGGAGTAGTACACAGTAGTTGAGAGGGTCAACTTGAGAAGATTCGACAGTGATTTTCCTGCCCAAATCTCTGCAGCAGAGAAGATTGAATTGGGACATGGTGAGGGAAACCAGGAGCAATTACAATTATCACTAGTGACAGAGGCATTAAAGGAAAAATGGCAATGGTTTTCTTCCGTGGTTCTGCAGAATACAAAAGTAGTGTTTAGATAGTGCAAATATCTCTTTACATGATCAAAATTACCTAGCAATCCAAGAATTGCAAGCCATAAGATGAAACCCAATCTAGGAATCAAGGGTCTAGTTACATCTCTGATCTTTAGTAGTTTCCTCCATTCCATGAGCAATTTTTTTTTTTTTTTTCCCGTTGGGGGAGGGGGATGTCTTACTTCCCCNTCTAGGAATCAAGGGTCTAGTTACATCTCTGATCTTTAGTAGTTTCCTCCATTCCATGAGCAATTTTTTTTTTTTTCCCGTTGGGGGAGGGGGGTGTCTTACTTCCCAAAAATTTTTCTTCTTGAAATATATGGTTCTAACCCAAACAACCCAAAGATTTTCCTTTTCATACAGAATATACCAAACTTAGCAAAGCATTAAAGTTTCGTCCCAAGTATGGAGGTCCTTAAGGCTTATTCCCCCCTCGTGTATAGGTTTAGTAACATTACTCCAAGCAACTTCTGTAGCAAATCTATTGTCTTCCTTCCCAGACCATTAAAAAGACCTTGACTACAGCATGATTCTTTTCCAAACACATTTAGGAAGAATAATATGGCAGAGCTAGTAACTATGATTATTCTCGTATAACACAGATTTGGTAAGTTGGAGTCTACTTGCATAGGATAAAAAACTGTCAGTCCAGCTCTTGATCCCGAAATCTGTTTTGTCCACCAATGTTACACAGTCCCTTGGTCTCAGCTTAGTGGAGATGAGAGGAATGCCTAGATACAGGAAGTTGTCCAAGTTTAACCCAAGACAACTCTTAATTTGGTCTTTGTGAGCATCACTGTCAACAGACATGAAATTCTGGCCGTTAGTTGCATTAGTTGTAATGCCCTGGTTTCTTGGAGATGTTCTTTGGTTAGATATCAACAATTTACATCTCAATAAAAATGAGAGTGCGAAATGCCTCAATGAAATCACACTTATCAATTTAATATTCAAGTACAAATAAATCTTCTAATTTCAATATTACAAAAATCTTCTTATGATCTTCTATTTTCAATCGCGCGAACAGCTGGAAAAACAATTCATCACCACTACTTATGATCTTTCTCACTTCCTATTGCCTCAGGATCCTCGACTTTCAGGTAAATCTTATGTTCATCAAAAGAGAGATCTGTCCTTTTCTTTTATTGTGCAAAAATCACTGCGCATAGTTTGGTGCAATCTGTGGGAAGAGACCGAGTTTTCTTGAGACAGTGACTATAGTGAACACTCGTTTGAAAGGAAAGGGTCCTCAACAAAGGAATATCGATGCAATGGCTCCTTCTGTGTCAAGAACGAAGGATCGTGTTGAAAGTGTCAACAAAAAACTCTCCATCCATTCCAGAGAAAAAACTCACCAAACCGAACTAAGTCTGGGTGGCTATAAAGACGGCCCCTTAGCCCGTCAACTCGTTGATCTTATCGAGGAACGACTGGAAAATCGGTTACGGCAAATAGAGGAGAATAACGTGAACGTCCTAAATAGATTGGCTCGAACATTGCAGTAGTCTANAAGATTTTCCTTTTCATACAGAATATACCAAACTTAGCAAAGCATTAAAGTTTCGTCCCAAGTATGGAGGTCCTTAAGGCTTATTCCCCCCTCGTGTATAGGTTTAGTAACATTACTCCAAGCAACTTCTGTAGCAAATCTATTGTCTTCCTTCCCAGACCATTAAAAAGACCTTGACTACAGCATGATTCTTTTCCAAACACATTTAGGAAGAATAATATGGCAGAGCTAGTAACTATGATTATTCTCGTATAACACAGATTTGGTAAGTTGGAGTCTACTTGCATAGGATAAAAAACTGTCAGTCCAGCTCTTGATCCCGAAATCTGTTTTGTCCACCAATGTTACACAGTCCCTTGGTCTCAGCTTAGTGGAGATGAGAGGAATGCCTAGATACAGGAAGTTGTCCAAGTTTAACCCAAGACAACTCTTAATTTGGTCTTTGTGAGCATCACTGTCAACAGACATGAAATTCTGGCCGTTAGTTGCATTAGTTGTAATGCCCTGGTTTCTTGGAGATGTTCTTTGGTTAGATATCAACAATTTACATCTCAATAAAAATGAGAGTGCGAAATGCCTCAATGAAATCACACTTATCAATTTAATATTCAAGTACAAATAAATCTTCTAATTTCAATATTACAAAAATCTTCTTATGATCTTCTATTTTCAATCGCGCGAACAGCTGGAAAAACAATTCATCACCACTACTTATGATCTTTCTCACTTCCTATTGCCTCAGGATCCTCGACTTTCAGGTAAATCTTATGTTCATCAAAAGAGAGATCTGTCCTTTTCTTTTATTGTGCAAAAATCACTGCGCATAGTTTGGTGCAATCTGTGGGAAGAGACCGAGTTTTCTTGAGACAGTGACTATAGTGAACACTCGTTTGAAAGGAAAGGGTCCTCAACAAAGGAATATCGATGCAATGGCTCCTTCTGTGTCAAGAACGAAGGATCGTGTTGAAAGTGTCAACAAAAAACTCTCCATCCATTCCAGAGAAAAAACTCACCAAACCGAACTAAGTCTGGGTGGCTATAAAGACGGCCCCTTAGCCCGTCAACTCGTTGATCTTATCGAGGAACGACTGGAAAATCGGTTACGGCAAATAGAGGAGAATAACGTGAACGTCCTAAATAGATTGGCTCGAACATTGCAGTAGTCTAAGGGGGCCTCTGTTAGGGAGGTGGCACCCAGAGACTTGAGGATCCGCCTTAGTGGTGGAGCAGGGTGCTCCAAGACTCCGAAGCGCCCAAGGGCCAATGGACAAGATTCGGAGGTCCAAGCCAAGAAAATAAAACCATTGGCTTGGAACAACCATCGTTAAAGACTGTCCGTGCGAGGGGGCACAGACGAGTTCGAGGAGGGGTCGACCCTATTTGTGAAGAATGAAGGAGCTGGGGGGCATGCTGCTTGACTCCAATGGGGTGAAGGAAGGCACCACAACTAGGGGGCGAACCTCAGGGCCAGGCTGGGATTAGTGAGGATGGAAAGGTCCACCTCCAACGACAACACGGACAATGAAGCCATTCTGTCACATTTCACCAAGAGCATCCTGGAGATGGAGATACCAAAGAAATTTGTGGTGCCAAGGTTCAAGGTTTATGATGGACGTTCTGACCTGGAGGCTCACCTCTGACAGTAAAAGCAAACGATATCCCTATATCACTCGGATCACAAGCTGCTCTGTCTGGTATTTTCAATAAGCTTGAGAGACACTGTCATGAAATGGTTCGAGAACCTTTCACCCAATAGTATAGGATCCTTAAAGGAGCTGACCAGATAATTTTTCGCCAAGTTCATCGCAGGGAGCAAACGCCCTAAGGATGTTGGATCACTATTAACCCTCCAGTGGAAGGAAGGCGAAACACTCTGTCAATACGCCACTCGTTATTGGGAGGAGGTAAACAAGGTGGAAGAATGCTCAGAGGTCATGGTTGTGGCCTCTTTTAGACTTGGCCTCTACAGGAACACAGACTTTTACAGATCCTTAACAAAGAAGACGCTAAGGATATGAGTNTGCAATGGCTCCTTCTGTGTCAAGAACGAAGGATCGTGTTGAAAGTGTCAACAAAAAACTCTCCATCCATTCCAGAGAAAAAACTCACCAAACCGAACTAAGTCTGGGTGGCTATAAAGACGGCCCCTTAGCCCGTCAACTCGTTGATCTTATCGAGGAACGACTGGAAAATCGGTTACGGCAAATAGAGGAGAATAACGTGAACGTCCTAAATAGATTGGCTCGAACATTGCAGTAGTCTAAGGGGGCCTCTGTTAGGGAGGTGGCACCCAGAGACTTGAGGATCCGCCTTAGTGGTGGAGCAGGGTGCTCCAAGACTCCGAAGCGCCCAAGGGCCAATGGACAAGATTCANGATTGGCTCGAACATTGCAGTAGTCTAAGGGGGCCTCTGTTAGGGAGGTGGCACCCAGAGACTTGAGGATCCGCCTTAGTGGCGGAGCAGGGTGCTCCAAGACTCCGAAGCGCCCAAGGGCCAATGGACAAGATTCGGAGGTCCAAGCCAAGAAAATAAAACCATTGGCTTGGAACAACCATCGTTAAAGACTGTCCGTGCGAGGGGGCACAGACGAGTTCGAGGAGGGGTCGACCCTATTTGTGAAGAATGAAGGAGCTGGGGGGCATGCTGCTTGACTCCAATGGGGTGAAGGAAGGCACCACAACTAGGGGGCGAACCTCAGGGCCAGGCTGGGATTAGTGAGGATGGAAAGGTCCACCTCCAACGACAACACGGACAATGAAGCCATTCTGTCACATTTCACCAAGAGCATCCTGGAGATGGAGATACCAAAGAAATTTGTGGTGCCAAGGTTCAAGGTTTATGATGGACGTTCTGACCTGGAGGCTCACCTCTGACAGTAAAAGCAAACGATATCCCTATATCACTCGGATCACAAGCTGCTCTGTCTGGTATTTTCAATAAGCTTGAGAGACACTGTCATGAAATGGTTCGAGAACCTTTCACCCAATAGTATAGGATCCTTAAAGGAGCTGACCAGATAATTTTTCGCCAAGTTCATCGCAGGGAGCAAACGCCCTAAGGATGTTGGATCACTATTAACCCTCCAGTGGAAGGAAGGCGAAACACTCTGCCAATACGCCACTCGTTATTGGGAGGAGGTAAACAAGGTGGAAGAATGCTCAGAGGTCATGGTTGTGGCCTCTTTTAGACTTAGCCTCTACAGGAACACAGACTTTTACAGATCCTTAACAAAGAAGACGCTAAGGATATGAGCGAGTTGATGTCCCGAATCAATAAGTACTCCAAGATAGAAGATGACCTGATGGGAAGTAAGGGTAAGAGTTTGGTCCCCAAGAAAAAGGGGAAGGAGAAGGAAGATGTGATGCCCCGAAAACCGGGGGTCCCTTTTCAACCGTTGACCACCCGTCAACCCGCGAAAGTACCCGTGATTGTTGCATAACACGACATCACGTCAATAGCATCCCCTTAACCGAAATTATAACCCACACGCATAATCCGTGTACCTTTTATAATTTAATCAAATCGTGGTCCAATGTACCACATTTCATACTCCATTATAGTTTATTTACATCATTTGGAAGGAAGGACACATGGCCCAAAAACATAGCAAAACAGTTTTAAAATTTCAAAATTTTGGAAGTCCTACGGTATGGCATACCGGTAAGGTGAGCTTACTGAAAAAATCCCTACCGGTAGGCTTTGTCCAGTTTTGCCTGTTTCACCTGTTTTTCATTTCCAATTCATTTCAAAATTTATTAACTCCATCCAACACATGTATATGAAGATTTTCATATTACATAAGATTCATACCAACTCTTTTACATTCATTTCAATGAATTTACATATCAAAAACAAAGTTTTCATAAATGTTTACAATATTCAAAATAAAGCCACATTTTGGCCTTCTTCATCTTTGAGGTCCCATGTGAGGGCCTTCCTCCTGTGTATATCCCGCACCTGAAATATTTTTTCGTATAGGGTGAGTCACGCCTAGTAGAGTATTTCTTACAGAGGCTACTTCCCAACCTAAGTGCATATGAAATGTTCATGCAACAATTAACACGCTACAACCGTTCCAATCAAGATCAAGCAAGACTATAATGGAATCTAACACGTCATGCCATGATATGAGATGACTCTCACTCATGAAACTCTACCCGAGCCCTCCCTGGCTCCTTTCACCCATACAATGATATGAGTATAAACCCAGGCTCTTCAAGCCCCCGCTATTGGCATTACACACCCAATGACTCTTGTAAATAAAAATCTCCGGGTCTTTCTTGGGGTGGGTATTTATGGACTTACACTAATGGTACCCAACTGACATGGAATTCATGAACTTCCATCAACGGTTCCGTGTACACCGACACACTTTATGAGCCTTATACCAATGGAGTGCGTATCCGATCACTGGGTCTCTCACCTGAGGGATAGTCTACCCTTTCTTGCTAATCCCGACCCAATTATTTTTTCCACACAACCATGCGACTCAGTTGGATCTTTGATCCAACTTTTTCGAGCCCACCCATCATCCACCTACGTGGTGTTTGATGTCAACCATGCACACACACATGCCCCCACACTCATGGCTATGGGTGCAGTTCCTCCGTGCAAATGCAATGTAATGTGCCATTACTATATCAATGTTATGTCCATATGTAATGAATGCCACATGAGCAAGATTTACCACATAGCTACATATTCCATGACCAATTATATCATATGCATATAATCACCAAACTTTATCACAATGTTAATATATCAACATTTTATTTCCAACAACATATTTCAAACATGTTATCACATAATATATGTCAATAACACACTTAATTCACAAAGACATAATATAAATACATAGCATGCTTACATAATACCAAATTCCATAGAACTACACAAGAAAATTTTAAATTAATTTCAAGCTAGGAAATTAGTTCAAACCATTTCTATAACTATACGTCAATTTCCACATTTTTCAAGAAATTACCTTGAGTGAATTCTACATGCCATTATAGGGTAGGATTTATTCTACCCCTTTCCAATACCTATTTCATCAATTTCACTACAATAGGCAAATGATATATAATTCTATCAACCTACCCATATCATTTAACACCCTAAGTTGTAAAATAAACTAAAGTAGGAAGGAACCCTACCTCTTGAAGCGTAAAAACACGTTGGGAAGCTCCAAGAATTTAGCCTGAGCTCAAATCCAAGCCCTCCCAAAATTTCGTCTTCCAAACCTTCGGTGAAAGTNAGCCCGAGCTCAAATCCAAGCCCTCCCAAAATTTCGTCTTCCAAACCTTCGGTGAAAGTCGTCATTTTTTGGTGTGGTTTCATAGCTCTCGATGAGAGGAGTAACTTTAATTTTTGGCTCGAGTGGATTTGAACACCTGAGCTCCGTAGATTGTAGAGAGAAGGTAGGATTTCTCTCATTTTCTCTCTTCTATCGGTGACCGGCTGAAGAATGGGGAGAAATCTGATATTTCTCTCCTTTTTATACCCTTAAAACACTTGGCCCACAATGCGCCACACGACCCTATTTTTTCTGGGTCGCCCCGAAATGATTAAATTTCGTCACAATTTAAGTTCAAAATATTTTTATTTTAACTTGCCTTAAATTATTTTTTAAATTTTAAAATTTTATTAAAAATTTAGTTTTTGGGTCATCTGTCTACTCGACCATCTTGTAAAACGCAAAAAATTTGACTATTTCAGAATTCGACAAAAATTGACGGGATAGCTAGATTTCGCGAGGCGAATTCAACGGTGAGGTCCGTTTTGTCATTCAAGTTTTATAAAAATTTAAGTTTATAACCCGTACCACAAAATTACAATTTTGCCCTTTTTCATAAATGTTTAAATTTACCCAGGTTTTACATTCTTTCCCCCCTTAAAAGAATTTCGTCACTGACATTCACACACACATACACACTTAATCGCATGCATATGTTACATTAATATTTTATTTAAAATTATAAAACTTGTACGTCCATCCTCGAACAGAAACGGATAGTTGGTACGTATAGTGTCCTTACGCTCCTATGTCGCCTCCTCCACGCCTTGGTGCTGCCACAGCACCTTCACTAGCCTCACAGTCTTGCCTTATAAGACCTGCTCCCAGCTATCTATGATGCACACCGGTCCCTCCTCGAAGGTCCTATTAGCATCAACAATCAACTCACCCTAATCCACCATATGTGTTGGATCTGGAATATATTTCTAGAGTATAGAGACATGGAATACCGTGTGAACACCCGATAAATTTGGCGATAACACCAATCTGTAAGCCACTGTGCCCACCCTCTCGAGTACCTCGAAGGGCCCGATAAACCTCGGTGATAGTTTTTCTTATTTTTCAAACCTGACCATTCCCCTCTTAGGCATCACCTTTCAGAAGGCATGATCTCCCACCTCAAACTCCAGAGGTCACCACTGTTTGTCAGCATAACTTTTCTATTGGCTCTGAACCGTAAGAAGACGTTTCTGTATCAGGTCCACCTTTTCTGAGGTGTTTTTAACTAATTTTGGACCCGTAGAAGGTCTCTCTCCCACCTCCTTCTAGCACATCGGAGAACGACAAGGCCTCCCATATAATGCCTCATAGGGTGCCATCTGAATGCTCGTCTGATAGCTGTTGTTTTAGGCGAACTCCACTAAGGGTAAATGCTCTTTTCAGCTACCCTTGAGATCTAGGACGCATGCCTGTAGCATATCCTCTAATATCTGGATGGTCCTCTCCGACTGACCGTCCGTCTAGGGATGAAAAACTGTGCTCATCATCAACTGTGTCCGCATGGCCAGTTGGAAGCTCTCCCAAAAATGAGTCGTAAACCTGGGATCCTGATCCGATACAATAGATATGGGTACCCCATGCAACCGGACAATCTCTCATATATACAACCTGCAAAATTCCTCCAATGTGAAGGTCATTCGCACAGCTAAAAAGTGTGCCGACTTCGTAAGCCGGTCCACTATCATTCACACCGCGTCATGTCCTCGCGATGGTTATGGCAAGTGAGTCACAAAATTCATCGTGACATGCTCCCACTTCCACTCAGCTACCTCCAAAGACTGGAATGACCTCGTTGGTCTCTGGTGCTCAGCCTTGACCTGCTGACACATGAGATATCGTCTGATAAAGTCCCCAACATGTCTCTTCATCCTGCTCCAATAGTATTGGCGACGAAGATCATAATACATCTTTGTGTCACCTGGATGCACAGCAAATCGGGAGCAATAGAACTCCCAAAGGATCTTCTCTCTCGAATCTGCTAACTAGGGAACCATAACCTTTCCCCTATACCGAAGACTGCCATTCGAGTGAATGATCCAGTCCTCATTACTAGTACCTGCTAGTACTTGGTCCCTGATGGATAATAACTCTGGGTCCTATCCTTGGGACTCAATCACCTTGCTCAGTAGGGAAGGCGTAGCCACCAAACTCCCTAAAATGCCTCGAGCCTGTCCCCGATAATGCAGTGCAAACTGTCCCACAGTCTCGAACATTTGTCACTCCCGGGAAGTTACACTAGCCAATAATCCCTGTGACTTTCGGCTGAGTGCATTAACCACCACGTTTGCCTTACCAGGATGGTAATGCAAAGTGAAGTCGTAATTCTCCAGGTACTCCATTCACATACACTGCCTCATGTTGAGGTCTCGCTGAGTGAAGATATACTTCAGACTCTTGTGGTCTGAAAATACTTTAAACTGCTCACCATAAAGATTGTGGCACCAAGCCTTCAAGGCAAAGACAATGGCCGTCAACTCCATGTCGTACGTAGGAGAATTCTGCTCGTGGTTCTTTAACTGCCGAAAACCATAAGCCACCATCCTCCCGGACTGCATCAAAATACAACTAAGTCCATCTCTAGAGGCATCACAGTACACTGTGTACATCTGTCCCCTCTCCAGGACTATTAAAATAGGAGCTGAAGTAAAGCCTCCTCTTTAATTCTAGGAATGCCTTTTTGTACGATTTATTCCACTCAAACTTGACCTCGTTTTGGGTCAATCTCATCATAGGTGTAGCTAATCGGGAGAAGTCCTCGATGAATCTACGGTAGTACCCTACCAATCCTAAGAAACTGCGTATCTCAAAGATTGACTTCGGCTTCTCCCAATTCATAACTGCCTCAACCTTCTTCAGGTCTACGGATACACCTGAAGCCGACACCATGTGCCCTAAAAAAATTTACTTCTGTAAGCCAAAATTCACACTTGCTGAACTTGGCATACAACTGGTGCTCTCTCAAGGTCTGGAGAACAACTCTCAAGTGACCCTCATACTCCTCCTCAGACTTGGAGTTGATTAAGATATCGTCAACAAAGACCACGACGAACTGATCCAGGTAGGGTTGGAACACCCTATGCATGAGATCCATGAATATCGTCGGGGCATTCGTTAATCCAAATGACATCACAGTGAACTCAAAATGCCCATACCCCATTCTAAATGTTGTTTTAGAGATATTTGTCTCCCTAATCCTCAATTGATGGTAGCCAGTGTGAAGATATATCTTAGAGTAGACCCGCGCTCCCCTCAGCTGATCAATTAGGTCATCGATCCTCGGCAAAGGGTACCTATTCTTGATAGTGACCCGATTCAACTGTCGATAGTCTATATACAATCGAAGGGTCTTGTCCTTTTTCTTGGCAAATAATACTGGAGCGCCCCATGGTGAAGTGCTCGGTCTAATAAAGTTCTTGTCCAACAATTCTTGCAATTGGACCTTGAGTTCTTTTAACTCAGCTGGTGCCATCCTATGTGGAGTCATAGAAATAGGCGATGTATCGAGATGCAACTCAATGTTGAAATCTACATCCCTATAGGGAGGTAATTTCGGTAGTTCATCTAGAAAAATATCCTCATACTCACACACAACTCGAGGTAGACCCAACTCCTGTCTTACCTCGTCCTCTAAGGTAAGGCTCATAAGCTAATCCATCAACTACCTGTGCCAATGGGAGTCATACATGGATTGGGCCAAAGCTTCATGCTTTTTTCCCTAAAACTTGAAATAAACACCGTCCAGTGTATAGGCGATTAGCCTTTTTTGATCGCAATCGATGATGACGCAGTGTGCCGACAACCAATCCATCCCAAGGACGACCTCAAACTTTAATATGTCCATGACCCTAAGGTCCACAGTGAGTAGAATTCTCGAGATCTCTAATTCACAACCCCGACATATCCGATCAACACACACCCTAGCTTCTAGGGGTGAATTCACATGCAATAACTCTTCCAAGGTATCGACCTCTAAGCCTAAATCTCTCACACATGATGCAGATATGAATGCATGCGATGCACCAGAGTCAAATAACATCCTAGCCCATAAACGAGAGAGTAAGAATGTACCCTGGATGACTGACTGATCCACTAGTTCAGTCTGAGGTGTGATGACGTAGACATGCCCCTGGGTCCCTGAAGTCCCAACCTGCATGTCTTGTCCTTTGCCTCGACCCATGCCTTGGCCCATCTGGTTTGATTGCGGAGTCTCCGCTCGTGAAGTGGTAGGGGCCTGATTAGCACCCTGAAACTGATATTGGCTTCCCTGGCCCATGGTGGGGTAGGGAGAAACAAAGTATGTTTGTGGATGCCCCACTAATGATTGGGACTGAGATGTCCTTTAATTCTGGGATCCCTGCCTCTGAGGGCAATCCTCATTCATGTGACCCGGCTGGTGGCAATGGAAACATGTTCATTGACCTGCCTGATATGTTGTCCTCAGGCTTCTCCCACCCTGGGAGGATCAACCTTGGCCTTGGTCCTGATAGCCATGGCCTTGACCTTGCTGTTCTTGAGGAGCGAAAGTCCTCTACGTCTTCCTTGAATTAGAAGAAGAGGATTGACCCTCATTCTTCTTGTCCTTAGCACCCGACTCCCAGATGCTCCTTGCGTCNTTCTCTCGAATCTGCTAACTAGGGAACCATAACCTTTCCCCTATACCGAAGACTGCCATTCGAGTGAATGATCCAGTCCTCATTACTAGTACCTGCTAGTACTTGGTCCCTGATGGATAATAACTCTGGGTCCTATCCTTGGGACTCAATCACCTTGCTCAGTAGGGAAGGCGTAGCCACCAAGCTCCCTAAAATGCCTCGAGCCTGTCCCCGATAATGCAATGCAAACTGTCCCACAGTCTCGAACATTTGTCACTCTCGGAAAGTTACACTAGCCAATAATCCCTGTGACTTTCGGCTGAGTGCATTAACCACCACGTTTGCCTTACCAGGATGGTAATGCAAAGTGAAGTCGTAATTCTCCAGGTACTCCATTCACATACACTGCCTCATGTTGAGGTCTCGCTGAGTGAAGATATACTTCAGACTCTTGTGGTCTGAAAATACTTTAAACTGCTCACCATAAAGATTGTGGCACCAAGCCTTCAAGGCAAAGACAATGGCCGTCAACTCCATGTCGTACGTAGGAGAATTCTGCTCGTGGTTCTTTAACTGCCGCAAACCATAAGCCACCATCCTCCCGGACTGCATCAAAATACAACTAAGTCCATCTCTAGAGGCATCACAGTACACTGTGTACATCTGTCCCCTCTCCAGGACTATTAAAATAGGAGCTGAAGTAAAGCCTCCTCTTTAATTCTAGGAATGCCTTCTTGTACGATTTATTCCACTCAAACTTGACCTCTTTTTGGGTCAATCTCATCATAGGANATCAAAATACAACTAAGTCCATCTCTAGAGGCATCACAGTACACTGTGTACATCTGTTCCCTCTCCAGGACTATTAAAATAGGAGCTGAAGTAAAGCCTCCTCTTTAATTCTAGGAATGCCTTTTTGTACGATTTATTCCACTCAAACTTGACCTCGTTTTGGGTCAATCTCATCATAGGAGTAGCTAATCGGGAGAAGTCCTCGATGAATCTACGGTAGTACCCTACCAATCCTAAGAAACTGCGTATCTCAAAGATTGACTTCGGCTTCTCCCAATTCATAACTGCCTCAACCTTCTTCAGGTCTACGGATACACCTGAAGCCGACACCATGTGCCCTAAAAAATTTTACTTCTGTAAGCCAAAATTCACACTTGCTGAACTTGGCATACAACTGGTGCTCTCTCAAGGTCTGGAGAACAACTCTCAAGTGACCCTCATACTCCTCCTCAGACTTGGAGTTGATTAAGATATCGTCAACAAAGACCACGACGAACTGATCCAGGTAGGGTTGGAACACCCTATGCATGAGATCCATGAATATCGTCGGGGCATTCGTTAATCCAAATGACATCACAGTGAACTCAAAATGCCCATACCCCATTCTAAATGTTGTTTTAGAGATATTTGTCTCCCTAATCCTCAATTGATGGTAGCCAGTGTGAAGATATATCTTAGAGTAGACCCGCGCTCCCCTCAGCTGATCAATTAGGTCATCGATCCTCGGCAAAGGGTACCTATTCTTGATAGTGACCCGATTCAACTGTCGATAGTCTATATACAATCGAAGGGTCTTGTCCTTTTTCTTGGCAAATAATACTGGAGCGCCCCATGGTGAAGTGCTCGGTCTAATAAAGTTCTTGTCCAACAATTCTTGCAATTGGACCTTGAGTTCTTTTAACTCAGCTGGTGCCATCATATGTGGAGTCATAGAAATAGGCGATGTACCGAGATGCAACTCAATGTTGAAATCTACATCCCTATAGGGAGGTAATTTCGGTAGTTCATCTAGAAAAATATCCTCATACTCACACACAACTCGAGGTAGACCCAACTCCTGTCTTACCTCGTCCTCTAAGGTAAGGCTCATAAGCTAATCCATCAACTACCTGTGCTAATGGGAGTCATACATGGATTGGGCCAAAGCTTCATGCTTTTTTCCCTAAAACTTGAAATAAACACCGTCCAGTGTATAGGCGATTAGCCTTTTTTGATCGCAATCGATGATGACGCAGTGTGCCGACAACCAATCCATCCCAAGGACGACCTCAAACTTTAATATGTCCATGACCCTAAGGTCCACGGTGAGTAGAATTCTCGAGATCTCTAATTCACAACCCTGACATATCCGATCAACACACACCCTAGCTTCTAGGGGTGAATTCACATGCAATAACTCTTCCAAGGTATCGACCTCTAAGCCTAAATCTCTCACACATGATGCAGATATGAATGCATGCGATGCACCAGAGTCAAATAACATCCTAGCCCATAAACGAGAGAGTAAGAATGTACCCTGGATGACTGACTGATCCACTAGTTCAGTCTGAGGTGTGATGACGTAGACATGCCCCTGGGTCCCTGAAGTCCCAACCTGCATGTCTTGTCCTTTGCCTCGACCCATGCCTTGGCCCATCTGGTTTGATTGCGGAGTCTCCGCTCGTGAAGTGGTAGGGGCCTGATTAGCACCCTGAAACTGATATTGGCTTCCCTGGCCCATGGTGGGGTAGGGAGAAACAAAGTATGTTTGTGGATGCCCCACTAATGATTGGGACTGAGATGTCCTTTAATTCTGGGATCCCTGCCTCTGAGGGCAATCCTCATTCATGTGACCCGGCTGGTGGCAATGGAAACATGTTCATTGACCTGCCTGATATGTTGTCCTCAGGCTTCTCCCACCCTGGGAGGATCAACCTTGGCCTTGGTCCTGATAGCCATGGCCTTGACCTTGCTGTTCTTGAGGAGCGAAAGTCCTCTACGTCTTCCTTGAATTAGAAGAAGAGGATTGACCCTCATTCTTCTTGTCCTTAGCACCCGACTCCCAGATGCTCCTTGCGTCCTCAACCTCTCTCTTAATGGCTATAACTGTCTCGACCATCAAGTCCAAATCTTACAAGCGGAGGCCTATAATTTTCCCCCGGATGGATAATTTCAAACCATCCTCGAACTTCCTCACCTTGACTATATCCATGGCCACGTAATCATCAAAAAAATGGGCTAGTTCGGTGAACTTAGCAACATACTCCNTAGGAGTAGCTAATCGGGAGAAGTCCTCGATGAATCTACGGTAGTACCCTACCAATCCTAAGAAACTGCGTATCTCAAAGATTGACTTCGGCTTCTCCCAATTCATAACTGCCTCAACCTTCTTCAGGTCTACGGATACACCTGAAGCCGACACCATGTGCCCTAAAAAAATTTACTTCTGTAAGCCAAAATTCACACTTGCTGAACTTGGCATACAACTGGTGCTCTCTCAAGGTCTGGAGAACAACTCTCAAGTGACCCTCATACTCCTCCTCAGACTTGGAGTTGATTAAGATATCGTCAACAAAGACCACGACGAACTGATCCAGGTAGGGTTGGAACACCCTATGCATGAGATCCATGAATATCGTCGGGGCATTCGTTAATCCAAATGACATCACAGTGAACTCAAAATGCCCATACCCCATTCTAAATGTTGTTTTAGAGATATTTGTCTCCCTAATCCTCAATTGATGGTAGCCAGTGTGAAGATATATCTTAGAGTAGACCCGCGCTCCCCTCAGCTGATCAATTAGGTCATCGATCCTCGGCAAAGGGTACCTATTCTTGATAGTGACCCGATTCAACTGTCGATAGTCTATATACAATCGAAGGGTCTTGTCCTTTTTCTTGGCAAATAATACTGGAGCGCCCCATGGTGAAGTGCTCGGTCTAATAAAGTTCTTGTCCAACAATTCTTGCAATTGGACCTTGAGTTCTTTTAACTCAGCTGGTGCCATCATATGTGGAGTCATAGAAATAGGCGATGTACCGAGATGCAACTCAATGTTGAAATCTACATCCCTATAGGGAGGTAATTTCGGTAGTTCATCTAGAAAAATATCCTCATACTCACACACAACTCGAGGTAGACCCAACTCCTGTCTTACCTCGTCCTCTAAGGTAAGGCTCATAAGCTAATCCATCAACTACCTGTGCTAATGGGAGTCATACATGGATTGGGCCAAAGCTTCATGCTTTTTTCCCTAAAACTTGAAATAAACACCGTCCAGTGTATAGGCGATTAGCCTTTTTTGATCGCAATCGATGATGACGCAGTGTGCCGACAACCAATCCATCCCAAGGACGACCTCAAACTTTAATATGTCCATGACCCTAAGGTCCACAGTGAGTAGAATTCTCGAGATCTCTAATTCACAACCCTGACATATCCGATCAACACACACCCTAGCTTCTAGGGGTGAATTCACATGCAATAACTCTTCCAAGGTATCGACCTCTAAGCCTAAATCTCTCACACATGATGCAGATATGAATGCATGCGATGCACCAGAGTCAAATAACATCCTAGCCCATAAACGAGAGAGTAAGAATGTACCCTGGATGACTGACTGATCCACTAGTTCAGTCTGAGGTGTGATGACGTAGACATGCCCCTGGGTCCCTGAAGTCCCAACCTGCATGTCTTGTCCTTTGCCTCGACCCATGCCTTGGCCCATCTGGTTTGATTGCGGAGTCTCCGCTCGTGAAGTGGTAGGGGCCTGATTAGCACCCTGAAACTGATATTGGCTTCCCTGGCCCATGGTGGGGTAGGGAGAAACAAAGTATGTTTGTGGATGCCCCACTGATGATTGGGACTGAGATGTCCTTTAATTCTGGGATCCCTGCCTCTGAGGGCAATCCTCATTCATGTGACCCGGCTGGTGGCAATGGAAACATGTTCATTGACCTGCCTGATATGTTGTCCTCAGGCTTCTCCCACCCTGGGAGGATCAACCTTGGCCTTGGTCCTGATAGCCATGGCCTTGACCTTGCTGTTCTTGAGGAGCGAAAGTCCTCTACGTCTTCCTTGAATTAGAAGAAGAGGATTGACCCTCATTCTTCTTGTCCTTAGCACCCGACTCCCAGATGCTCCTTGCGTCCTCAACCTCTCTCTTAATGGCTATAACTGTCTCGACCATCAAGTCCAAATCTTACAGGCGGAGGCCTATAATTTTCCCCCGGATGGATAATTTCAAACCATCCTCGAACTTCCTCACCTTGACTATATCCATGGCCACGTAATCATCAAAAAAATGGGCTAGTTCGGTGAACTTAGCAACATACTCCATCACCGTCATCGTCCCTTATTTCAAATCTAAGAATTCCCAGGCCTTTGCATGTCAAGCGGCCACTGGNCCATCACCGTCATCGTCCCTTATTTCAAATCTAAGAATTCCCAGGCCTTTGCATGTCGAGCGGCCGCTGAAAAATATTTACCCATGAAGAGCTCCCGGAACTCTCCCCATGTCATTTCCTCCAAATTCTTGGAGTCTTTTACCTAATCCCACCATAATTGGGCTTCTCGCTCTAGTTGGAATACAACTAGCCTTATTTTTGTAGCATCGGAGGTGATCTCTATTGCCTCTAAGATTTTTTTNCTCCAAATTCTTGGAGTCTTTTACCTAATCCCACCATAATTGGGCTTCTCGCTCTAGCTGGAATACAACTAGCCTTATTTTTGTAGCATCAGAGGTGATCTCTATTGCCTCTTAGATTTTTTCNTTCACACTTGCTGAACTTGGCATACAACTGGTGCTCTCTCAAGGTCTGGAGAACAACTCTCAAGTGACCCTCATACTCCTCCTCAGACTTGGAGTTGATTAAGATATCGTCAACAAAGACCACGACGAACTGATCCAGGTAGGGTTGGAACACCCTATGCATGAGATCCATGAATATCGTCGGGGCATTCGTTAATCCAAATGACATCACAGTGAACTCAAAATGCCCATACCCCATTCTAAATGTTGTTTTAGAGATATTTGTCTCCCTAATCCTCAATTGATGGTAGCCAGTGTGAAGATATATCTTAGAGTAGACCCGCGCTCCCCTCAGCTGATCAATTAGGTCATCGATCCTCGGCAAAGGGTACCTATTCTTGATAGTGACCCGATTCAACTGTCGATAGTCTATATACAATCGAAGGGTCTTGTCCTTTTTCTTGGCAAATAATACTGGAGCGCCCCATGGTGAAGTGCTCGGTCTAATAAAGTTCTTGTCCAACAATTCTTGCAATTGGACCTTGAGTTCTTTTAACTCAGCTGGTGCCATCCTATGTGGAGTCATAGAAATAGGCGATGTATCGAGATGCAACTCAATGTTGAAATCTACATCCCTATAGGGAGGTAATTTCGGTAGTTCATCTAGAAAAATATCCTCATACTCACACACAACTCGAGGTAGACCCAACTCCTGTCTTACCTCGTCCTCTAAGGTAAGGCTCATAAGCTAATCCATCAACTACCTGTGCTAATGGGAGTCATACATGGATTGGGCCAAAGCTTCATGCTTTTTTCCCTAAAACTTGAAATAAACACCGTCCAGTGTATAGGCGATTAGCCTTTTTTGATCGCAATCGATGATGACGCAGTGTGCCGACAACCAATCCATCCCAAGGACGACCTCAAACTTTAATATGTCCATGACCCTAAGGTCCACAGTGAGTAGAATTCTCGAGATCTCTAATTCACAACCCTGACATATCCGATCAACACACACCCTAGCTTCTAGGGGTGAATTCACATGCAATAACTCTTCCAAGGTATCGACCTCTAAGCCTAAATCTCTCACACATGATGCAGATATGAATGCATGCGATGCACCAGAGTCAAATAACATCCTAGCCCATAAACGAGAGAGTAAGAATGTACCCTGGATGACTGACTGATCCACTAGTTCAGTCTGAGGTGTGATGACGTAGACATGCCCCTGGGTCCCTGAAGTCCCAACCTGCATGTCTTGTCCTTTGCCTCGACCCATGCCTTGGCCCATCTGGTTTGATTGCGGAGTCTCCGCTCGTGAAGTGGTAGGGGCCTGATTAGCACCCTGAAACTGATATTGGCTTCCCTGGCCCATGGTGGGGTAGGGAGAAACAAAGTATGTTTGTGGATGCCCCACTGATGATTGGGACTGAGATGTCCTTTAATTCTGGGATCCCTGCCTCTGAGGGCAATCCTCATTCATGTGACCCGGCTGGTGGCAATGGAAACATGTTCATTGACCTGCCTGATATGTTGTCCTCAGGCTTCTCCCACCCTGGGAGGATCAACCTTGGCCTTGGTCCTGATAGCCATGGCCTTGACCTTGCTGTTCTTGAGGAGCGAAAGTCCTCTACGTCTTCCTTGAATTAGAAGAAGAGGATTGACCCTCATTCTTCTTGTCCTTAGCACCCGACTCCCAGATGCTCCTTGCGTCCTCAACCTCTCTCTTAATGGCTATAACTGTCTCGACCATCAAGTCCAAATCTTACAAGCGGAGGCCTATAATTTTCCCCCGGATGGATAATTTCAAACCATCCTCGAACTTCCTCACCTTGACTATATCCATGGCCACGTAATCATCAAAAAAATGGGCTAGTTCGGTGAACTTAGCAACATACTCCATCACCGTCATCGTCCCTTATTTCAAATCTAAGAATTCCCAGGCCTTTGCATGTCAAGCGGCCGCTGAAAAATATTTACCCATGAAGAGCTCCCGGAACTCTCCCCATGTCATTTCCTCCAAATTCTTGGAGTCTTTTACCTAATCCCACCATAATTGGGCTTCTCGCTCTAGTTGGAATACAACTAGCCTTATTTTTGTAGCATCGGAGGTGATCTCTATTGCCTCTAAGATTTTTTCGACTTACCGAAACCAATGGTCGGCCACCATCAGATCCGCCCATCCCTTGAATATTGGAGGCTTGTGTGCCTTGAAATTTTGGAGGTTACTCGTGTCTTCTTATCCCACATTTGCACTAGCCTGTGCAATGGTATCAGCTGCAGTACCAATAGCCTCTATGAAGGCCTGTTGGTCAAAGGCCGGTGGTGGTTGAATGTTGTTCCGCCCAACACCTCGGCGCCCTCTTCCTATACTTGTCATCTACACAGATGTCAAATAGAAATAGAGCACCAATTTCATATCCCAAGGTAGGGACTAAATTTTAAACTTTGAGATTCATCTCCTTTTTCCCCTAGTAGAGCTTATGCCACCCACTAGTAGACCTTTACATCTGGAACTATTGCGTTCCCTTGTTTTTCGACCCTCAATGTTAGGTTTTTTAACCCTAGTGTCCCTTTTCCATATACATTTTATCATGTATATCATTCATATAACATGTATCATATTAAAACACAACATAAAATGCACAATGAATGCAATGGTCTAGACCCATGCCTCATCAAGCCTTAGATAAATTGTATACCTATACTCTGATATCAAGCTATGATGTCCCTAAAAGTGGGGGTCTTTTTTCAATGGTTGACCACCCATCAATCTTGAAAGTACCCGTGATTTTTGCACAACCCGACATTACGTCAATAACATCTCCTTAACCAGAATTATAACCCACACGTGTAACCAGTGTACCTTTTATTATTTAATCAAATCGTGGTCTAATGTACCACATATCATACTCCATTATAGTCCATTTACATCATTTGGAAGGAAGGACACATTGCCTAAAAGTATAGCAAAACAGTTTTAAAATTTCAAATTTTTGGAAGTCCTACTGGTACGGCATACCGGTAGGGTGAGTTTACTGGAAAAATCCCTACCAGTAGGGTTAGCCTATTGGAAAATTTCTACTGGTAGGGTATACCGGTAGGGTTTGCCTACTGGAAAATTCTTACCGGTGGGGTTTGCCTACTGGACAAAGTTGTACTTTGTCCAGTTTTGCCTGTTTCACCTGTTTTTTTCATTTCCAATTCATTTCAAAACATATTAACTCCATCCAACGCATGTATATGAAGATTTTCATATTACATAAGATTCATACCAACTCTTTTACATTCATTTCAATGAATTTACATATCAAAAACAAAGTTTTCAAAAATTTACAATATTCAAAATAAAGCCACATTTTGGCCTTCTTCATCTTTGAGGTCCTATGTGAAGGCCTTCCTCCGGTGTGTATCCCGCACCTACAATATTTTTTCGTATAGGTTGAGCCATGCCCAGTAGAGTATTTCTTACAGAGGCTACTCCCCAACCTAAAGTGTATATGAAATGTTCATGCAACAATTAACACGCTACAACCGTTCCAATCAAGATCAAGCAAGACTATGATGGAATCTAACACGTCATGCCATGATATGAGATGACACTCACTCATGAAACTCTACTCGAGCCCTCCCTAACTCCTTTTACCCATACAATGCTATGAGTATAAAACTGGGTTTTCCAAGCCCCCACCATTGACATTACACACCCAATGACTCTTTTAAATAAAAATCTCTGAGTTTTTCTTGGGGTGGACATTTATGAATTTACACTAATGGCACCCAACCGACATGGAATTCATAGACTTCCACCAACGGTTCCGTATACACCGACACACTTTATGGGCTCTTATACCAATGAAGTGCGTATCCGATCACTGGGTCTCTCACCCGAGAGATAGTCTAGCCTTTCTTGCTAACCCCGACCCAATTCCTTTTCTATACAACCATGCGAATCAGTCGGATCTTCGATCCAACTTTTTCGAGCCCACCCATCATCCACCTACGTGGTATTTGATGTCAACCATGCACACACACACGCACACTCATGGCTATGGATGTGNTTCGAGCCCACCCATCATCCACCTACGTGGTATTTGATGTCAACCATGCACACACACGCACACTCATGGCTATGGATGCGGTTCCTCCGTGCAAATGCAATGTAATGCGTCATTGCTATATCAATGTCATGCCCATATGTAATGAATGCCACATGAGCAAGATTTACCATTTATCTACATATTCCATGACCAATTATATCATATGCATATAATCATCAAACTTGATCACAATGTTAATATATCAATAAATATATATCAACATTTTATTTCCAACAACATATCCCAAACATGTTATCACATAATATATGTCAATAACATACTTCATTCACAAAGGCATAATATAAACACATAGCATGCCCACATAATACCAAATTTTATGGAATTACACAAGAAATTTTCACATATTAATTTCAAGCTAGAAAATTAGTTCAAACCATTTCTATACCCATATATCAATTTTCACATTTTTCAAGAAATTACTTTGAGTGAATTCTACATGCTCATTATAGGATAGGATTTATTCTACCCCTATCTAATAACTATTTCATCAATTTCACCACAATAGACAAGTGATATATAACTCTATCAACCTACCCATATCATTTAACACCCTAGGTTGTAAAATAAACCAAAGTAGGAAGGAACCCTACCTCTTGAAGCGTAAAAACACGTTGGGAAGCTCCAAGAATTTAGCCCGAGCTCAAATCTAAGCCCTCCCAAAATTTTATCTTCCAAACCTTCGGTGAAAGCCGTTATTTTTGGTGTGGTTACATAGTCCTTGACGAGATTTACAACCNCTCTTGAAGCGTAAAAACACGTTGGGAAGCTCCAAGAATTTAGCCCGAGCTCAAATCTAAGCCCTCCCAAAATTTTATCTTTCAAACCTTCGGTGAAAGCCGTTATTTTTGGTGTGGTTACATAGTCCTTGACGAGATTTACAACTCGTACTTTGTGGCAAAATTACCATTTTGTCTTTTTTCATAAATGTTTAAATTTATCCGAGTTTTACAAAAGAAGACCCTCCTACGAAAGGGTTGATTCTAGCATCAGGGAACTCCTTCAAAGGGACTCACACCATATTCAAGGAGCCCATCTACAAGTTACTGCACAAAATCAAGAAGGAGCCCTTCTTTAAGTGGCCTCCCAAGATGAAGAGTGATCCGTCCACCAGGAATCAGAATGCAAGGTGTTTGTACCACAAGGATCTGGGGCACCTCACCGGAGATTGCAGAGTTGATTAATCCTTTCTGGAGAAGTTGGTCTAGGAGGGACACCTCAAGGAGTTCATTGAAGAAGATCTGCCAAGGAAGATATGCACTGTCGAGGACCAGACCATTATTCGAGGTAATGTCATTGACGTCATCCACATTTGCCCCCTAGAGCGGCCGACAACTAACACTCTTAGGTCTGACCTTAAGAGGATAGCCTTCGCCTGGAAGGTTGAAGAGAAAGATGAGGGCCAGCCAAGTAAGAGGTTCCAGACGGATCATGGAGGAATCACCTTCTCTAATGTTGACTTGGCAGGCTTGGTCCTCCCCCATGAGGATGCTTTGATCTTAACTCTGCGGATTGGTGGATTTGATGTCAAAAGGGTGTTGGTGGACTCAATGAGCTCCTCGAAAGTCATGTACTTCGATGTGTTGAAACGAATGGGCCTAGGGTCCAAGGATCTGACCAGGTTCAGGGCTCCCTTGTCGAGTTCAATGGGTCATTTGCCTTGCCTCTAGGGAAGATTACTTTGCTAGTCTCCACGGGGCTTGTCTTGATTGACACGGAGTTCGGGGTGATCGACTCTGATTCACCATACAATATTATCATGGGGCGGACTTGGTTGCACTCGCTTGGAGGAGTGCACTCCACCTACCACCAGAAGTTGAAGTTCCCCACTATGGAGGGGATAATGGAGATTTGTGGAGACTAGGCCTTCACTAAAAGTTATTTATATGTCGTCGTAAAATCTAGGGTTTTCTCTAAGGAGAAATAGCGTGCCTCGGAGGATGTATTGAACAAATATCAACTATAGTCTGGATGGCAGGGGATCAATGAGTTGTGGATTGATCCACCCGATCGATCTGTGGAAGACCAAAAGGTGTTCTTAGCTAAGGAAGATGAGGAGATATACTTCCTAATTGGATCTGCCATGTCCCCAGCTGAGTAGGAAGAGATGACCAATTTTTTGAGAAAGAATGTCGATGTGTTTGCATGGGATGCCACAAAGATGAAAGACATAAGTCCCGATGTTATAACTCATAGGTTTCACGTTGATCCCACTTATAAGCCCATGAAGTAAAAACCAAGGCATACAGCGTTGCATCATGCCCAGGCGGTAAATGAAGAGGTGGAAAGGCTCAAAGAAGTCGATGCCATCCAAGAGGCACAATTTCTAAAATGACTGTCAAACATTGTTTATGCTAAGAAGAAAAGTGAAAAGTGGCGTGTTTGCGTAGACTTCACAGACTTAAATAAGGCTTGTCCCAAAGATGATTTTCCCTTTCTAAAAGTTGATCAATTGGTCGACGGAATAACGGAACACGAGCGTATAAGCTTCATGGATGTTAGGGCAGGTTACCACCAGATCCCCCTCCATCCACCAGACCAAGAGAAGACAACTTTCATCACTCCGAGGTGGGTTTATTGTTATAAAGCCATGTAGTTCGGTCTAAAAAATATAGGCGCTACTTATCAAAGGCTCATGAACCGGATGTTCAAGTAGCAACTCGGGAACACCATGGAGGTGTACACCGATGATATGCTGTTTATAAGCAGAAGACGGGGTGACCACGTCGTGGACTTGGAAGACATCTTCTCCACTCTCTTGGAGTATGGATTGAAACTGAATGCAACCAAATGTGCCTTCGGATTCGGCTCTGGAAAGTTCTTAGGTTACTTAGTGAGCCGTCGTGGAGTAGAAGCTAACCTAGAGCAGATATAAGCTATCATGGATGTACGCAGTCCCCGGACTGTCCAAAACGTTTAGAGACTCATAGGAATGTTAGCCGTCCTGAATCGTTTTATCTCTCGATCATCAGACAAGTGCAAGCCTTTCTTCGGAGTACTCAAGAGGTTCAGGAAAGACACACGAAATGAAAAATGTGAGGAGGCGCTCATACGGATCAAGGAGTGCCTCTTGTCGACCTTGTTTGTCCCAGAAAGGGGAGAGATGTTGTTCCTTTACTTGGCTATTTCAGAGTTTGTTGTTAGCGGCATATTGGTCCATGAGCATGAACACGAGCAGAAGCCAGTGTATTATTCCAGTAAGGCTCCGTTAGATGCAGATGTGAGATATTGGCCACTAGAGAGACTTGCATTAACATTAGTCACAACTGCGAGGAAAATAAGGCATTACTTTTAGGCGCACCCAATCACTGTCCTAACCGATCAACCTTTGAAGGCGATCTTGAGAAAGGCGGACCTCTCCCGGAGAATGTCAAAATGGGCAGTGGAGTTGGGAGAACATGATATTCACTGTAAACCTTGCACGATGGTAAAGGGCCAAGTATTGTCAAATTTCATAGTAGAATTTACCAAGGGGGAACTGTCTGCCCCCAAGGTGGAGCCCTCCGCGGACAACCAAGTGCACTCTTAGAGTATCTGTGTGGACGGATCCTCTAATAACAAGGGTTCCAAAATCGGGGTACTGTTAGTCTCCCCAAAGGGACTTGCCATGAAGCAAGCCGTACGACTGGGCTTCAAGGCATTCAACAACGAAGCAAAGTATGAAGCACTTATCTCTGGACTCAAACTAGCCGCTGCAGTAAGGGCCATGGAGTTAACGGTCCAATGTGATTCTTTATTGGTGGTCAACCAGATCAATGGAGAATTTAAAGCAAGGTATCCAAGAATGAAAGCCTATCACCACAAAGCCATGTTCTTGCTCCACAAGTTCAAGAAGGTGGAGATCAAGCAAGTTCCCCGAGATAAGAACTCCCATGCCAATGCCTTGGCATGTTTGGTCTCAGCGTTAGACTCCAATATAACACTAATGATCACTGTGAAATTCTTTCCTAACTCCAGTATAGATGACGTCCCTAGAGTGGCAGCCATCCAAGAGGGGAAGGAGTCCTCTAGCTGGATTGATCCATTACTTAGGTTCCTTGTTTTTGGGGAACTCTCCAAATGTCCTAAAGGAGCTAGGAAGATAAAGCTAAGGGCCCCGAGATTTTGGGCCTCCCTGGACCAGAAGTTGTACCGGAAGTCGTTCTCTGAACCTTATCTATTTTGTGTCAATGAGGATAAAGTGGAACCCTTCCTATATGAAGTGCACAAAGGAATATGTTGGGGGGGGGGGCGACACACGGGCGGACGGTCAATGGCCCACCTATTCATGTCATAGGGATTTTGGCGGTCGTAAATGTAGAGGGATGTGCAAGCTTATGTCCAGAAGTGCTATTAATGTCAAAGATTCGCTCTCACCATCAAACAACCGGTAGGAGACCTACACCCACTCACTAGTCTTTGGCTATTTGTCCAATGGGGACTTGATTTGGTTGGACCCCTCCCAAGGGCCTCTGGAGACAAGAAATTCTTGATAGTAGGGACTGATTATTTCACAAAGTGAGTTGAGTCGGAGCCACTCATATTAGGGACGTGGACACCAAAAAGTTTGTGTGGAGGAACGTATTGATAAGATTTGGAGTCCCCTGTGCACTTGTGTCAAACAACGAGACCCTGTTCAACAGTGGACCCTTCTTGTCCTTTTGTGAGCATCTTAGAATCCGAAACTACTACTCAACGCCCTCCTATCCACAGGCCAACGGTCAGGAGAAATCTTCAAATAAGACCATTGTCAACGGAATTAAGAACAGGCTGAAGAAAGCTAAAGGGAAATGGGTGGATGAACCCCTAAACGTCCTTTGGGCCTACAGGACGACTCCGTGGACCTCAATGTGCAAAACACCTTACGCCTTCACATATAGAGTAGAGGCAATAATCCCACTCAGAGTAGGCCTCCCTACCATATGGATGCAGGCCTTTGACACTAGAGACAACGATCATCAACTCAACGTGGATATGGACGTCATGAAATAAAGAAGGGAGATGACTGCCTTGAGACTAGCAAAGTATCAAGAAGGGGTATCCAGACTCTACAACAAAGATTCAAGCCTCGAGGATTCCAAGTGGGCAACCTGGTACTTAGAAAAGTAGTTGTAAACACCCGAGACCCTGCCGATGGAAAGATTGGGCCTAATTAGGAAGGATCGTATAGAGTCACATCGGTAGGAGGATCCAGGTCATACAAGTCAGAAGACATGGAAAAAAATACAATAATTCGACCTTAGAATGTACTGAATGTGAAGAAGTATTATTTTTGAGAAATAAAGGCTCATTTTTGTGCTAAATATATTGTCTTGAAAGGGGCATGAGCCCAGAGTCGGAGTCTTAAGACTCTTGCCTCCAAAGAAAAATAGGGGCATGCCTCCAAGAAGGGGTACGGCCCCGGAGGTAGAGTCTTAAGACTCTTGCATCCAAAGAAAAATAGGAGCATGCCTTTTGGAGGGGGTATGGTCCTAGAGGCAGAGTCTTAAGACTCTTGCATCCAAAGAAAAACAGAAGCATGCCTCCTGTGAGGGGCATGACCCTGGAGACGAAGTCTTAAGACTCTTGCCTCCAAATAGAAACATGACCATGCCTCATAGAAGGGGCATGGCCCCAGGATCAGAGTCTTAAGACTCTCGTCTCCAAAGGAATGAAAGAAGCATGGCCTCCTGGATGGTGGGATGGCCCCAGAGGGCAATGCCTTAGAAAACATAAAAGACAAACTTGCCCCAAAAGGACCTAAATTTCCTGAGAGGACATTTGAAAATTTTTTCTCAAGAAAGATAAGGCCAAAGAAAGGGCCTTGACCTCGGCATGAGTTCCCTTAGAGTCTTTTTGCAAGTGACATGTGTTCTCGGTGCCAATATTCCCCCAAGATCTGTTCTAGACACATCACCTCGGCCAAGAGGGGGAATATGAAGCCAAGGGGGGACCCTTCCCCCCAAGGAACTACACTTAGAAAAAATAAAAGCAAAGAGAAAGTAAAAACAAGCAGAAAACACTTGGGAAACAAAACAGACTTTTTCATTAAAAGAAACGAGGGCTTTATGTTCCTCAGGGTACAAAAATGGAAACAAAAATACAACGAAAGGAAAAATCTGAGCTCCAAGGGCCCTGATTACCTAGCCGTCGATACCTCCTCCGATGTTTCCGAAGAGTTCATCAATACTGGTAGAGAAGGAGTCAATGCTACAAGACGTAGGTGCAACATCAATAGGAGCAACAAGAGCATCAACCTAAGGAGCAGGCACAAAGTCTGAAGTAGGGACAGGAGCAGGAGGAAGAGTCTAGAGAGAAACGACGTCGACAGGAACCGAGGCCGCCGTCTCTGTAGTTGGTGCCGATCTCGACACTAAGGGATTTCCAGCATTTCCAACTTTAGCTTCAGCAGAGGCTTGCAATATTTCCTTGGAAGGAATGTACTCTTGCTCCTTGAAGAGAGTAGAGTCGGCAAGGACCCCCCGTAGCCAGAAGTGCCTCATCCCAGCCAACCTTGAAGTATTCCTTCTTGTTTTCCTCTAGGGTCACTAGGATGTCATCTGTACAACGATTGATGATCTCTTATTCCATCTTCAGATTGGCTTCTAGCTCAACACTTAACTTGTCCATCTCCTGGGTTAGAGTTGCATAAGTCTGCTTTGACTCCTGCACCTTCGCCTCCACCGATGACAACTGCTTTGTCGCCTCGGTGATCCTTTTCTTAGTGTCAGTGAGGGAAGCCTTAGCTTTTTCAGCATTCCCCTTCGCAGCCTCGATTTCCTTGAGGAGCTCAGAAGTTTGGGTTGCCTAGGAGGATAGAGTTCTATCCCGAGCAACCACATCCTCCTTCGCCGAGGCCAGAGCTCCTTGGGTNGATGACTGCCTTGAGACTAGCAAAGTATCAAGAAGGGGTATCCAGACTCTACAACAACGATTCAAGCCTCGAGGATTCCAAGTGGGCAACTTGGTACTTAGAAAAGTAGTTGTAAACACCCGAGACCCTGCCGATGGAAAGATTGGGCCTAATTAGGAAGGATTGTATAGAGTCACATCGGTAGGAGGATCCAGGTCATACAAGTCAGAAGACATGGAAGAAAATACAGNGGGTCGCTTCCAGCTCAGCCTGGAGCCTATTGCTCTCTTGGATCCTCTCCCTATTGGCATGGAAGCACTCGACAATGACCGAAATCTACTGGGCAGCCTATTAAGCCAAGAAAGAAAAAATTTATGTTGACGAAAGTCTACAACCAAAAAGACGGGAAAAATAGCAAGTGTAAAAACTTAGCACCAAGGAGTTCTATATGATGGAGCAAAAAAGTTAGTTGCTCATNAAGTATTATTTTTGAGAAATAAAGGCTCATTTTTGTGCTAAATATATTGTCTTGAAAGGGGCATGAGCCCAGAGTCGGAGTCTTAAGACTCTTGCCTCCAAAGAAAAATAGGAGCATGCCTCCAAGAAGGGGTACGGCCCCGGAGGTAGAGTCTTAAGACTCTTGCATCCAAAGAAAAATAGGAGCATGCCTTTTGGAGGGGGTATGGTCCTAGAGGCAGAGTCTTAAGACTCTTGCATCCAAAGAAAAACAGAAGCATGCCTCCTGTGAGGGGCATGACCCTGGAGACGAAGTCTTAAGACTTTTGCCTCCAAATAGAAACATGACCATGCCTCATAGAAGGGGCATGGCCCCAGGATCAGAGTCTTAAGACTCTCGTCTCCAAAGGAATGAAAGAAGCATGGCCTCCTGGATGGTGGGATGGCCCCAGAGGGCAATGCCTTAGAAAACATAAAAGACAAACTTGCCCCAAAAGGACCTAAATTTCCTGAGAGGACATTTGAAAATTTTTTCTCAAGAAAGATAAGGCCAAAGAAAGGGCCTTGACCTCGGCATGAGTTCCCTTAGAGTCTTTTTGCAAGTGACATGTGTTCTCGGTGCCAATATTCCCCCAAGATCTGTTCTAGACACATCACCTCGGCCAAGAGGGGGAATATGAAGCCAAGGGGGGACCCTTCCCCCCAAGGAACTACACTTAGAAAAAATAAAAGCAAAGAGAAAGTAAAAACAAGCAGAAAACACTTGGGAAACAAAAGAGACTTTTTCATTAAAAGAAACGAGGGCTTTATGTTCCTCAGGGTACAAAAATGGAAACAAAAATACAACGAAAGGAAAAATCTGAGCTCCAAGGGCCCTGATTACCTAGCCGTCGATACCTCCTCCGATGTTTCCGAAGAGTTCATCAATACTGGTAGAGAAGGAGTCAATGCTACAAGACGTAGGTGCAACATCAATAGGAGCAACAAGAGCATCAACCTAAGGAGCAGGCACAAAGTCTGAAGTAGGGACAGGAGCAGGAGGAAGAGTCTAGAGAGAAACGACGTCGACAGGAACCGAGGCCGCCGTCTCTGTAGTTGGTGCCGATCTCGACACTAAGGGATTTCCAGCATTTCCAACTTTAGCTTCAGCAGAGGCTTGCAATATTTCCTTGGAAGGAATGTACTCTTGCTCCTTGAAGAGAGTAGAGTCGGCAAGGACCCCCCGTAGCCAGAAGTGCCTCATCCCAGCCAACCTTGAAGTATTCCTTCTTGTTTTCCTCTAGGGTCACTAGGATGTCATCTGCACAACGATTGACGATCTCTTATTCCATCTTCAGATTGGCTTCTAGCTCAACACTTAACTTGTCCATCTCCTGGGTTAGAGTTGCATAAGTCTGCTTTGACTCCTGCACCTTCGCCTCCACCGATGACAACTGCTTTGTCGCCTCGGTGATCCTTTTCTTAGTGTCAGTGAGGGAAGCCTTAGCTTTTTCAGCATTCCCCTTCGCAGCCTCGATTTCCTTGAGGAGCTCAGAAGTTTGGGTTGCCTAGGAGGATAGAGTTCTATCCCGAGCAACCACATCCTCCTTCGCCGAGGCCAGAGCTCCTTGGGCCGCTTCCAGCTCAGCCTGGAGCCTATTGCTCTCTTGGATCCTCTCCCTATTGGCATGGAAGCACTCGACAATGACCGAAATCTACTGGGCAGCCTATTAAGCCAAGAAAGAAAAAATTTATGTTGACGAAAGTCTACAACCAAAAAGACGGGAAAAATAGCAAGTGTAAAAACTTACCACCAAGGAGTTCTATATGATGGAGCAAAAAAGTTAGTTGCTCATATGCCCCCAATGCATGGCCATGTCGGCATTGAAAAGAATTGCCTCACTCACAACAAAGGCAATGTGGGGGGAGGCAACCAGGGAGTTGGTGACTCAGACAAGTCTGTTTTCCCAATCTCGGGCCTTTTCACGCCATTTTGGAGCAGTTGGCGCTGCTGGTGGAGGAGACGTCGGCGTCGGCGTTGATGTTGTAGGTGGCATCTTTGTTGTTGGAGTAAGTGTCGATGTTGTAGGCGGAGTAGGGGTGCCCCTGCCCCAGCTGACACCATCGCGACGTTGCTTGACTTTCCTCTCCTCATGTTGAGGATCTTTGTCATGCCCTCGGCTGCACCCGGTCGGTGTCGCCAAGACTGGGGCATCTGTTGTAGGTGGAGAAGGAGGATCAAGGGGAGTATGCCCTTGGTTTAGAGGAATGTTGGGGGTAGCTCGGCCCCGTGCAACAACAAGAGCCGATCTTTCCCTTATCATGCTGAGGTTGATGCGAGGTTGGTTCGATGTGGCGACTTCGAAGGAGTCTTCTTCATTTAAGTTCTGAAAGACGTCGAAGTCTGGCCAAGCTTCCCTGCCTAAAGTACTAGTCTCGGCATGGATAGTGGTGGGGGGATCCCTGATTTCTACAACCTCATCGGCTACTTCTTTACAGGCCTCTGCCTCGGCGCCTGTGTTCTTGACAGTTTCTACCATGGCTTCAGTGGCTTTGTCGGGGTTCTCCTCTAAGTTCTCGTCGGTCAAAGCTTCCCACCTTGTAGAATCAACTGTCTAAGGAGTCTAGGAAAACTTATTATATCCTGGCCTGTAGTCTAGTAGAATATGGGCAGTTCAGGCAAATCCGTTGCCCATGTACCCCTAGACTATGATGAGGTTAGCAAGGTTGACAAGATGCCGAGAAGGGGGAGTAGCTCAGCGTCAGAGACTCTTGCAAAAAACAAGTTATTATTAGGACAAAGGAAGAACATACCAAAATGATGAAGGCTGAGAAGAGAGAGAGAAGTCGATGTACTTGTTGTTTGCCACTGCTTGGGGCACCACAAACCCTTGTACTCGGGGCCGATTCCTCCCTCCCATGCACTATTGAAGACCAGTAGGTCATCCTTGAACCTTTTGTTCGAGTTGGGGAGATGNATATGCCCCCAATGCATGGCCATGTCGGCATTGAAAAGAATTGCCTCACTCACAACAAAGGCAATGTGGNACGGCCCCGGAGGTAGAGTCTTAAGACTCTTGCATCCAAAGAAAAATAGGAGCATGCCTTTTGGAGGGGGTATGGTCCTAGAGGCAGAGTCTTAAGACTCTTGCATCCAAAGAAAAACAGAAGCATGCCTCCTGTGAGGGGCATGACCCTGGAGACGAAGTCTTAAGACTCTTGCCTCCAAATAGAAACATGACCATGCCTCATAGAAGGGGCATGGCCCCAGGATCAGAGTCTTAAGACTCTCGTCTCCAAAGGAATGAAAGAAGCATGGCCTCCTGGATGGTGGGATGGCCCCGGAGGGCAATGCCTTAGAAAACATAAAAGACAAACTTGCCCCAAAAGGACCTAAATTTCCTGAGAGGACATTTGAAAATTTTTTCTCAAGAAAGATAAGGCCAAAGAAAGGGCCTTGACCTCGGCATGAGTTCCCTTAGAGTCTTTTTGCAAGTGACATGTGTTCTCGGTGCCAATATTCCCCCAAGATCTGTTCTAGACACATCACCTCGGCCAAGAGGGGGAATATGAAGCCAAGGGGGGACCCTTCCCCCCAAGGAACTACACTTAGAAAAAATAAAAGCAAAGAGAAAGTAAAAACAAGCAGAAAACACTTGGGAAACAAAACAGACTTTTTCATTAAAAGAAACGAGGGCTTTATGTTCCTCAGGGTACAAAAATGGAAACAAAAATACAACGAAAGGAAAAATCTGAGCTCCAAGGGCCCTGATTACCTAGCCGTCGATACCTCCTCCGATGTTTCCGAAGAGTTCATCAATACTGGTAGAGAAGGAGTCAATGCTACAAGACGTAGGTGCAACATCAATAGGAGCAACAAGAGCATCAACCTAAGGAGCAGGCACAAANGGCAACTTGGTACTTAGAAAAGTAGTTGTAAACACCCGAGACCCTGCCGATGGAAAGATTGGGCCTAATTAGGAAGGATTGTATAGAGTCACATCGGTAGGAGGATCCAGGTCATACAAGTCAGAAGACATGGAAAAAAATACAGTAATTCGACCTTAGAATGTACTGAATGTGAAGAAGTATTATTTTTGAGAAATAAAGGCTCATTTTTGTGCTAAATATATTGTCTTGAAAAGGGCATGAGCCCAGAGTCGGAGTCTTAAGACTCTTGCCTCCAAAGAAAAATAGGGGCATGCCTCCAAGAAGGGGTATGGCCCCGGAGGTAGAGTCTTAAGACTCTTGCATCCAAAGAAAAATAGGAGCATGCCTTTTGGAGGGGGTATGGTCCTAGAGGCAGAGTCTTAAGACTCTTGCATCCAAAGAAAAACAGAAGCATGCCTCCTGTGAGGGGCATGACCCTGGAGACGAAGTCTTAAGACTCTTGCCTCCAAATAGAAACATGACCATGCCTCATAGAAGGGGCATGGCCCCAGGATCAGAGTCTTAAGACTCTCGTCTCCAAAGGAATGAAAGAAGCATGGCCTCCTGGATGGTGGGATGGCCCCAGAGGGCAATGCCTTAGAAAACATAAAAGACAAACTTGCCCCAAAAGGACCTAAATTTCCTGAGAGGACATTTGAAAATTTTTTCTCAAGAAAGATAAGGCCAAAGAAAGGGCCTTGACCTCGGCATGAGTTCCCTTAGAGTCTTTTTGCAAGTGACATGTGTTCTCGGTGCCAATATTCCCCCAAGATCTGTTCTAGACACATCACCTCGGCCAAGAGGGGGAATATGAAGCCAAGGGGGGACCCTTCCCCCCAAGGAACTACACTTAGAAAAAATAAAAGCAAAGAGAAAGTAAAAACAAGCAGAAAACACTTGGGAAACAAAAGAGACTTTTTCATTAAAAGAAACGAGGGCTTTATGTTCCTCAAGGTACAAAAATGGAAACAAAAATACAACGAAAGGAAAAATCTGAGCTCCAAGGGCCCTGATTACCTAGCCGTCGATACCTCCTCCGATGTTTCCGAAGAGTTCATCAATACTGGTAGAGAAGGAGTCAATGCTACAAGACGTAGGTGCAACATCAATAGGAGCAACAAGAGCATCAACCTAAGGAGCAGGCACAAAGTCTGAAGTAGGGACAGGAGCAGGAGGAAGAGTCTAGAGAGAAACGACGTCGACAGGAACCGAGGCCGCCGTCTCTGTAGTTGGTGCCGATCTCGACACTTAGGGATTTCCAGCATTTCCAACTTTAGCTTCAGCAGAGGCTTGCAATATTTCCTTGGAAGGAATGTACTCTTGCTCCTTGAAGAGAGTAGAGTCGGCAAGGACCCCCCGTAGCCAGAAGTGCCTCATCCCAGCCAACCTTGAAGTATTCCTTCTTGTTTTCCTCTAGGGTCACTAGGATGTCATCTGCACAACGATTGACGATCTCTTATTCCATCTTCAGATTGGCTTCTAGCTCAACACTTAACTTGTCCATCTCCTGGGTTAGAGTTGCATAAGTCTGCTTTGACTCCTGCACCTTCGCCTCCACCGATGACAACTGCTTTGTCGCCTCGGTGATCCTTTTCTTAGTGTCAGTGAGGGAAGCCTTAGCTTTTTCAGCATTCCCCTTCGCAGCCTCGATTTCCTTGAGGAGCTCAGAAGTTTGGGTTGCCTAGGAGGATAGAGTTCTATCCCGAGCAACCACATCCTCCTTCGCCGAGGCCAGAGCTCCTTGGGCCGCTTCCAGCTCAGCCTGGAGCCTATTGCTCTCTTGGATCCTCTCCCTATTGGCATGGAAGCACTCGACAATGACCGAAATCTACTGGGCAGCCTATTAAGCCAAGAAAGAAAAAATTTATGTTGACGAAAGTCTACAACCAAAAAGACGGGAAAAATAGCAAGTGTAAAAACTTACCACCAAGGAGTTCTATATGATGGAGCAAAAAAGTTAGTTGCTCATATGCCCCCAATGCATGGCCATGTCGGCATTGAAAAGAATTGCCTCACTCACAACAAAGGCAATGTGGGGGGAGGCAACCAGGGAGTTGGTGACTCAGACAAGTCTGTTTTCCCAATCTCGGGCCTTTTCACGCCATTTTGGAGCAGTTGGCGCTGCTGGTGGAGGAGACGTCGGCGTCGGCGTTGATGTTGTAGGTGGCATCTTTGTTGTTGGAGTAAGTGTCGATGTTGTAGGCGGAGTAGGGGTGCCCCTGCCCCAGCTGACACCATCGCGACGTTGCTTGACTTTCCTCTCCTCATGTTGAGGATCTTTGTCATGCCCTCGGCTGCACCCGGTCGGTGTCGCCAAGACTGGGGCATCTGTTGTAGGTGGAGAAGGAGGATCAAGGGGAATATGCCCTTGGTTTAGAGGAATGTTGGGGGTAGCTCGGCCCCGTGCAACAACAAGAGCCGATCTTTCCCTTATCATGCTGAGGTTGATGCGAGGTTGGTTCGATGTGGCGACTTCGAAGGAGTCTTCTTCATTTAAGTTCTGAAAGACGTCGAAGTCTGGCCAAGCTTCCCTGCCTAAAGTACTAGTCTCGGCATGGATAGTGGTGGGGGGATCCCTGATTTCTACAACCTCATCGGCTACTTCTTTACAGGCCTCTGCCTCGGCGCCTGTGTTCTTGACAGTTTCTACCATGGCTTCAGTGGCTTTGTCGGGGTTCTTCTCTAAGTTCTCGTCGGTCAAAGCTTCCCACCTTGTAGAATCAACTGTCTAAGGAGTCTAGGAAAACTTATTATATCCTGGCCTGTAGTCTAGTAGAATATGGGCAGTTCAGGCAAATCCGTTGCCCATGTACCCCTAGACTATGATGAGGTTAGCAAGGTTGACAAGATGCTGAGAAGGGGGAGTAGCTCAGCGTCAGAGACTCTTGCAAAAAACAAGTTATTATTAGGACAAAGGAAGAACATACCAAAATGATGAAGGCTGAGAAGAGAGAGAGAAGTCGATGTACTTGTTGTTTGCCACTGCTTGGGGCACCACAAACCCTTGTACTCGGGGCCGATTCCTCCCTCCCATGCACTATTGAAGACCAGTAGGTCATCCTTGAACCTTTTGTTCGAGTTGGGGAGATGTGTCACAAGGTACATAAAGGTGTCTTGGATCTTGAGATAGAATTTTTGTTGGGGCATTACCCTCAGTAAAGAGTAGCAAAAAAGGATGTCCTCCAAGCCGAGGTTGACTTGAAGGCGTTCATTCAGGGCCATCACTCCCATGATGATCCTGAAGGTGTTGGGGCAACACTGCCTTGGGAAGAGGCGGAATTGGGACAAAAAACGGAGGAGAAGTGGATGAAAGGGGAACTTAATGCCATATTTCATGATGACCTTAGTATAAAAGGGCATGACCATCTTGGTGCCAACGTTGATGCTGTGGAGTCCTGGGACGAACTCATACATAGCGAACCTGACAGGAATGGAATAGTGGACCTTAAAGTTAACTATTTGTTGTTGGCCCTAGATAGTGTACTTCCGGGGCCTTGAGGAACTAGCCTCGTCGGTCCTGACATTCTGGCTTTGGTGACATCTTGGCATGATTTAGAACAAACGAAAGAACACAGAAGAGGTGCTTTCTAAGGTTAGGGAAACCTAAAGGGCACTACTGAGGGCACAAAAAAAAAAAAGAAGACTAAAAGGTGACACAAGGCTACCGGAACATAAATGAGGAAGAAATAANTCGTCGGTCCTGACATTCTGGCTTTGGTGACATCTTGGCATGATTTAGAACAAACGAGAGAACACAGAAGAGGTGCTTTCTAAGGTTAGGGAAACCTAAAGGGCACTACTGAGGGCACAAAAAAAAAAAAAAGAAAACTAAAAGGTGACACAAGGCTACCGGAACATAAATGAGGAAGAAATAGAATGATAATGTTCACTAGAAAAGAAGGAAAGGGGAGAAAGGATAGTTACTCACCAAATGGCAAAGGTCCTGCTACAATTGAGAGATTGATAGCTTCATTCTCTGATGGATTCTAAACAGTTGGACGATTTCTCAGGCAAAAACAATGGATTCTCCAACAAAAAGCTCTGATGGAAAGCTCTGAAATATGAAGAGTGCAAAAATGGAAAAAAAGAAGCAAATGCTCTACTTAAATAGGAGAACCAGCTTCGTCATTGCGCACGAAGCATGAAGAAGGCACATTAAATGGGCACGATCTCCAGGGAAGGAAAAATGGCTACACAGTAAAGCAAAGGGCAAAGCCCTTACATCTTCTCATGCCACGTCCTCTCGTCGTACGAAGATTAAGGGCTGGGGGCAGCTGATGGGACACTTTAGAGAGTCAGCCAATAGTCGACACGTATCCTCGACATTAGGAATGTGGAGGCACAGAAGACTGACACGAGTCCTCGACATCCTTCCTTTCAGCGTCAGAGGTCCCTCGAATTCATATGAGATGAACACGTGTCGTCGGTATGAAGATACCTTAGACCATATGAGATGGACACGTGTCCTCAGTACTGAGGTACCTCTGGCCTGTATGAGTTGGACACGTTTCCTTGACACCAATGTTTCCTCGGTGTCATATGCAAATGACACGCGTCCTCAACACAAGGGTTTTGTAGAATCTCTGTGAGCGACATGTGTCCTCGGTGTGATTGACTCCCCCAAGGTCTATTTCTGGACACGTCACCTTAGTTCTAAGACCCCGAAGCAGAGGTGTTAGAACGACGACTGTCATTACTTGGAGTTAAACTTGGTCAATAATCATTGAATTTTCTTCCCAAAGCAGTCAGAATTGACAGAGGGGACAGACCTACACTCAATGACTATGTTACACATGGCAAAATGTGCAGAATCAGGGGCTAAAAGATAAAGATGCCCCTACTCATGTGCAACCATCACATGAAAGCATTTAATGATCCCTCAGAAGGATGAGACGTAGTTAAAGTTCGAAAAGCCTAAGAAGGAAGAGCATTAAGTGCTCAGGAGCCCGTGCATTTAATACCTGAACCCCTTCCACGCAAAATGGAAGGTGCTCTGTCCAAGGATCGGGCACTGTCCACTGCCTTCCAAATAGACCAATGGGGGGCCCGTTCTTCAAGGGGCCCATTTTTCAGTAATGTTGACCTCCATGAAGGTATAAATAGTTCTTTGAAATTCAAAGTAAAGGTACGCCAGACTCATTCTCAGCAATACAACAGTATTTTTTATCCCTCTCTTACACACACTGACTTGACTGTCGGAGGGGTTACGTCGAAAAACATTTCGGCGCCCTTCTAACTCTTTTTTTTGAGTGGCAGATTTTTTCTCGATTTGCTGGAATCGTGCGGACAGCTGAAAAAATAATTCATCACCACTCCTTACGATCTTTCTCACTTTTTGTTGCCTCGGGATCCTTGATTTTCAGGTAAATCTCGCGTTTACCAAAGGAGAGATCTGTCCTTTTCTTTTATTGTGCAAAAATCACCACGCACACATATATTATATTAAACATGCTTTCCACCTTAACACAAACCATTTATTTTGTCATTAACCAGACTCAACTCATATAATCTTTAAATGGTTCATGATATATCATTCCGTTTCTTCATATTTATGTCATTCATTTAATCATTTCCCAAGACCATAAGGGCATATGATGGATCTATTACTGATCTTTGCAAGCTAAGAGTCTTCTGTAGGCAAAGTGCGGAGGCAGGTAGAACACAGATTAGTCCTCTTACTACGAGCTCCAATTATTTCACTTTCATAACAGATAAATACAACTCCTAAGTTGATGCAATCAACATGAAAGTAATTATGAAAAAACCATGAAATAAGAATGAGACAAATTGTTTGGGTTGTGTCACACCCCGAACCTGATTCTCGTGGATTCGGTGCACGAACTCAATTACCAACAATTTCAATACATACAGAGCACTAAAATTCTCAATCAATAAAAATAGAAACACCCAGTCTTTAAAAGTTATTACAATGGTTCAAACCATTCTTAAAATTGTGAAATTTCACCAATGAATCAATAATTCGAAGTCTTTAATTCCTCAATCAACCCGATTGTCTTTCGACTTTCAATTAATTTTCAATCTGCGTTTGACAGGGGTAAATGGGGAGTGAATTTGGGAGGCCCAGTAAGCAATTTACAATATAACATACATAATCACAAGGTTACAGGATAATCCAACAATCAATTGTAGAATCAACGGATAAAATGAGTGTTTAACACAAATCATTCGAGGCTTCGTACTTGATTCATCTTGGCTACATACTAGGTGCTACACAATACATCCCATTCTATCACACACCTTTCGGGACCACAATCACATCTCAATACCAAAACCATGCCACCGAGTGCGCCTGATGCATGTGCCCATAGGTCCCAAGCACTTCACCAACAAAAATATTTTTCAAACAACAAATACAAAGACTCATTAAACGAAAGTCCAAATGAGCCTCACAAATCAACAGTTAGACAATGGATCGGAATACAATGATGATAGTTAAAAAATGACTCTTTTCAAAGAGATTAAGACACATACATATTATGGGATAAACCACTTACCTCTTAACTAAAATCCATAAATGTAAACAGTTTAGTACCATAAATAATTCACTAACATTCCATACCAATGATCAAGTTTCATGCTTGACTATAATTATCTTAAAGCCTAAAATCATATTAAGTCAATTTATCATATAAAGCTAGTATGAAAATTTAATAAATAGAAGATATGTGGCAACTTACTTACGGGGCAAGGGACCAATTTTTCCTTTTGTCCTTTTCCTCTCTCTCACCATTCTTTTCGCCTTAGCATCACCGCAACCCAATATCTTTCTCAAGCCCTAAAAAATTATCTATCTATATATAAAACGGGGGCTTGGAATGCCCGAATGTATACGCGTTGCATAGTATGTGTTATGGGAGTTGGTGGGGCTCGGGTTACATTGCATGAGTGAGTTCTCATCTCACGACATGACATAGAATTGTAGCATTCATAGATGAAAAATATGTGTTTGAATGAATGCTTGATATGATGATTTACACGTGACATTTCATATACATTTGGGTAGGGGAGTGACCTCATTAGGAGATACTGTATTGAACGTGCCTTATTCTTTATGAGAATATATTTTAGGTGTTGGATAGGCTCCAGTTGATGGCCCTCACTTGGGTTTGTATTGACGATAGAGCCGGTTTGTGGCTTTAGATTTTGGAATTGAAGAACCTTCTATAAATATATTCTTTTGATCTTGTACATTTTGTAATACAAAATTCGTATTTTGGTAAAGGTTTGTAAGAGTAATTTATATTTGGATATTTAATTTCATTACGAATGGATGTGGTATGAGTTTGTAGGTTAAATGATGAAATCTGGGAAATCTGGTACCAATACCTTACAGGTACCTAGCTTCCCTTGGGCTCAAATACAGGTACTTATGCTCACAGGTACCGATACCCCGCTGACAGTGGGTCTAGGTACCTAGCTTCTAGTGGACTTAGGTATTGGTACTTATGCTTGCAGGTATTAGTATTTGGCTTTCAGAGGGCTCAGGTACTTGTACCTCTTCCCTAAATTTGATTTTTGAACTTCAATACTTTTGAGTCTTTTTATCTTGAGTTCTTTTCTTCGGATGATATGAATGGTTAAATTTTAAGTCCTAAACTATGGAATGTGGACCTTGGAACGGTCGTATGACTAATGTATGTACTGGTTACATATTGGGTAGAGCTCTCGTACAAAAGAGACTCTGTTTGAATTTTGTTTTGTTATGATCCTAGTGAATGAGGTGTGATGATGTGGTATAGTGTTATACGTTACTCACAAGTATTCCACAGGTTNAGCTCTCGTACAAAAGAGACTCTGTTTGAATTTTGTTTTGTTATGATCCTAGTGAATAGGGTGTGATGATGTGGTATAGTGTTATACGTTACTCACAAGTATTCCACAGGTCAATAGGTGATCAACGAGTTGAGAAAGAACTCCCAGATTTTGGGGCATCACAACTTGGTATTAGAGAACTCCCAGATTTTGGGGCATCACAACTTGGTATTAGAGCTTAGGTTTTTGATTACCTAGGAACTTGAAGGTAGATTGGGTTAAGCCATTGCATTCATTGTGCATTGCATATTACGTGCATTAAATGTTGTGTTATGTGATATGAGATTATATGTATGATTAAATGTGGATAGGTATGAGACACTAGAGTTAGAAAATATAACGTTGGGGTCAGAAAAAAAAAGTACGAGAAAGCTTACAATTTGGGTATCTATTGGTAGGTGACATACCTCTTACTAGTGGGGCAAGAGAAAAATTTTCAACGATTTCAACTTTTGGTCCCTAACTTTGGGAAACTAAGTTAGTGGTCTACTACTATCTTACATGTGTGCAGATGATAACTAGAGGAAAAAGACATTGAAACGATCGAGGGGGTGGACAAAACAACCAACCACCACCATCGACCTTTGATTAATAAGCCTTCATGGAGACTATGAGCACAATGACTGCTACCTTTGCACAAGCTAGTGCCAACATGGGTCACAGAGGCTCGAGCAACCTCCAAAAGTTTAAGGTACATAAGTCACCAACTTTTATGGGGGGAGCAGATCTGATGGTGGCCGACCATTAGTACCAATAAGTGGATAAGATCTTAGAGGTTATGGAGATCACATCCTGTGCCACCAAAATAAGACTAGCAACGTTCCAACTTGAGGGAGAGGCCCATCTATAGTGGACTTGGGCAAAGTCCTCAAGGGATATAGAGGCAATGACTTGGGAGAGTTTTGTGAGCTCTTCGTGAGCAAGCATTTTCTGTCGGCTATTCGGCAAGTGAAAGCCCGAGAATTCCTAGACCTAAGGTAAGGGACAATGACGATGATGCAATACGTGGCGAAGTTCACCAAGCTAGCCTGCTTTTTCGATGATTACGTGACCATAGACTTGGCCAAAGTGAGAAGGTTTGAGGATGTTTTGAAGTTGTCCATCCAAGAAAAGATTGTGGGCCACCATCTACAAGAGCTAGACTCAATGGTTGAGATGACAATGACTATTGAGAGGGAAGTGGACGACGCTAAGAGCATCTGGGATGTTGGTGCTAAGGACAAAAAGGAGGAGGGTCAATCCTCCAACACTAGTTTGGAGAAGAAACAAAGGACATCTACCCCACAGGATCACAGGGGTAGAGCTGAGACAATCAAATCCAAAGCCAAGTCAATTTTTCCAAGTAGGGAAGAACTTTAAAGGGATGTACCAAGGAGGTCAAAAGATATGTTATTTGTGTCATCAACCTAGCCATCTGAAGAGGGATTGTCCTTTCAGACAAGGATCCTAGAGTTACGAGGCTTCTCAATCTCAGTCATCAGTGGAACCTACGCAGACATTTTTCACTCCTCCCTACCCCCCCATGGGCCAAGAGAACCAATATTAGTATCAAGCTGTGAGGTAAGTTCCTACCACTTCATGTGCGGGGACTTTGCAATCAAGCCAGATGGGCCAGGATATGGGTCGAGACCGAGGAAAGGGCTTACAAATTGGGACTTTAGGGACTAAGGGGCTAGTTTTCGCCATCACACCACAAACTAGGCCGATAGATCAGTCAGTGATTCAAGGTACATTTTCGCTCTCTTGCTTATAGGCAAGGGTGTTATTTGATTCGGGTGCATCTTATTCATTTATTTTTATGAAAGATTTTGACTTAGAGGTTGAGGTCTTAGAAGAACCATTGCATGTAAATTCTCCCATAGGAGCTAGAGTTTGCATTGATGAGATATATCAAGAATGTGAGTTAGAGATCTTCGAGATTCAACTCACTGTGGACCTTAGAGTTTTGGACATGTCAGAGTTTGACGTCATCCTTACGATAGATTAGTTGGCCGCATACTGAGTCGTTATTGATTGTGATTAAAAGAGAGTCATTGCTTATACACCAGAGGGTGTCTATTTCAAGTTTTAGAAAAAAAAAACACAATATTTTATCTCAAGCCGTGTATGACTCTTGTTGGCATAGATAGTTAATCAGTTGGCTTGCGGGCCTTACACTTAAGGATGAGACAAAACAAGAGTTGGATCCAACTCAGGTAGTTTATGAGTATGCAGATGTATTTTTAGACGAGTTATTAGAATTACCTCCACATCAGGATGTTGACTTTTTCATTGAGTTACAACCAAGTGTATCGCCTATCTCAATGGCACCGTATAGGATGACACTAGCAAAACTACAAGAACTCAAAATCCAATTATAAGAGTTGTTGGACAAGGATCTTACTAGACAAAGNCAAGAAAAGATTGTGGGCCACCATCTACAAGAGCTAGACTCAATGGTTGAGATGACAATGACTATTGAGAGGGAAGTGGACGACGCTAAGAGCATCTGGGATGTTGGTGCTAAGGACAAAAAGGAGGAGGGTCAATCCTCCAACACTAGTTTGGAGAAGAAACAAAGGACATCTACCCCACAGGATCACAGGGGTAGAGCTGAGACAATCAAATCCAATNGGGATGTTGGTGCTAAGGACAAAAAGGAGGAGGGTCAATCCTCCAACACTAGTTTGGGGAAGAAACAAAGGACATCTACCCCACAGGATCACAGGGGTAGAGCTGAGACAATCAAATCCAAAGCCAAGTCAATTTTTCCAAGTAGGGAAGAACTTTAAAGGGATGTACCAAGGAGGTCAAAAGATATGTTATTTGTGTCATCAACCTAGCCATCTGAAGAGGGATTGTCCTTTCAGACAAGGATCCTAGAGTTACGAGGCTTCTCAATCTCAGTCATCAGTGGAACCTACGCAGACATTTTTCACTCCTCCCTACCCCCCCATGGGCCAAGAGAACCAATATTAGTATCAAGCTGTGAGGTAAGTTCCTACCACTTCATGTGCGGGGACTTTGCAATCAAGCCAGATGGGCCAGGATATGGGTCGAGACCGAGGAAAGGGCTTACAAATTGGGACTTTAGGGACTAAGGGGCTAGTTTTCGCCATCACACCACAAACTAGGCCGATAGATCAGTCAGTGATTCAAGGTACATTTTCGCTCTCTTGCTTATAGGCAAGGATGTTATTTGATTCGGGTGCATGTCATTCATTTATTTTTATGAAAGATTTTGGCTTAGAGGTTGAGGTCTTAGAAGAACCATTGCATGTAAATTCTCCCATAGGAGCTAGAGTTTGCATTGATGAGATATATCAAGAATGTGAGTTAGAGATCTTCGAGATTCAACTCACTGTGGACCTTAGAGTTTTGGACATGTCAGAGTTTGACGTCATCCTTACGATAGATTAGTTGGCCGCATATTGAGTCGTTATTGATTGTGATTGAAAGAGAGTCATTGCTTATACACCAGAGGGTGTCTATTTCAAGTTTTAGAAAAAAAAAAACACAATATTTTATCTCAAGCCGTGTATGACTCTTGTTGGCATAGATAGTTAATCAGTTGGCTTGCGGGCCTTACACTTAAGGATGAGACAAAACAAGAGTTGGATCCAACTCAGGTAGTTTATGAGTATGCAGATGTATTTTTAGACGAGTTATTAGAATTACCTCCACATCAGGATGTTGACTTTTTCATTGAGTTACAACCAAGTGTATCGCCTATCTCAATGGCACCGTATAGGATGACACTAGCAGAACTACAAGAACTCAAAATCCAATTATAAGAGTTGTTGGACAAGGATCTTACTAGACAAAGTATCTCACCATGGGACGCTCCAGTACTATATTGTCTTTTTATTTATTGTAAATTTATCTTTTCACTAAAATCTTTATGTGCATCGTAGGATTTAACCATTAGTGCATCAAATCATCTTGCAGACAGTCAATGCCTTCTGGACTTCCTATTAAACTCTTGCCCGTGCTGCATTAAATTAAAAAAAGTCGAATAGCCAAAACCTCATAATATAATGTGTAGCTGAACTCATGAACCTATACAAGAGGCTGGTAACTTAAGTTGACTACTCAATAAAAGAAACTTCTACTGCGATGCTATGTTACCACCACATAGGAATTCCCAGTATCTATTTAGCATGTGATCAGTGGTTCTGACACGGTCCCACTTCCCTGTACAGAATATTGCATATGCATCAGCTGCATACCTGGAAAATTAAAAGAAAAAACAAAATTGATAAATTACCATTAATATTGGTGAAACAACTTAGATGCAATAATAGATTGAAATTGGATCATTCACATTCCAGTCTGTTTTTTTTCTTCATAAAACATTAAAATGCCTAGATATTTGAGAAATGACACAATAAATCCATTATCCAAGTTTTTCAAGGGAAGATGTTCAGAAATGACCATTTTAAACCTATTGGGTATTGTCTCTATTTCTATTGCAATTTTATTAAGGCTAAAATGACCATTTTCTAATTACTTCCCCTTAAATACTCCAATAACAGAGTTTGTGTCATTTCTCAAATGACAACGGATTATGATGTCATATTTTCCAAGATGCACGAGGTGATAATGATATTTATTCAATTTCGTGTCATCTCTCAAATGTCTAACCATATTGTTTTGCAAAAAAAAATCAGATGTCATTGTAATCCAAATTGAAAACTGTCTTCAACAACTTTTGAAAGAGGACAAACTTACTTGCCAACACCATGCAGCTGAGTTACGTGGGTCCAGCTTTCTAATAAATACTCCTGAGAAAAGCGTTGAATCATCGGTGCCCTCTTCCGTTGCAGACCTAGAGATCGTATGACCTTTTCTATATCCTCTGTAGCAACTTCTGTAGCAATCTTCGCATTTGGGCATAGGGTGAAGAGTTCCAATATAACTCTGCGAGCCTACAAGGAGTCATATATTCAATTAATATTGTTGTTCAGTACATTCAACCAAAACAACAATCGTTTCCAACAATAATTCCTCCCCCCCCCCCACACACCAAAATAGCAGAACTATCCATCTCCAAGCAATTAAAGGTTTCAGTCAAATCTAGGGCAAATACTCACCAAAACATGTAAGCTTGACAAACAAGAACATTTGGGAACTACATCATTCAATAAATTCCAGAACATGTTTAGTAAAATTTGGTGGAACTATCCAAATGCCCTCTTACCAATCTCCATGGGATAGACTTTTCGTTACTTTTGTTTTTTGTGTGCACAACCCCCCCC
>CAUOFW020008724.1:1151241-1169630 GCA_963454935.2 Ilex paraguariensis | reverse complement strand
CCCCCCCCCCCCCCCCGGTTCTCTCTCTCTCTCTGCCAGTGGTGGTTTGACCATGACAAGTCAATTCGAATAAGAGTATAATCTGTGAATGCTTCTGCAGCTAACATTTGCCATGTCAAACACTTGTGCGACAACATCTACCTGCTCCTCTTCAACATTAAGAGACTCACATGCGAAATCAAATATATATCCAAATTTCTACTTCAAAAATGAAACAAAAAGGATTATGAAAAATCATTTGCCAAGTGATATTTCAGATTGTAATATCTCCTATCATAGTGCACTGAACTTATTAAACCTCTAAAAAAGGAGGCACCATAACTTTATAACAATCATGGATTAAAGTATAAAACCCAACCTCTAGCCCAAGTCTCTATATTTTAGTAAAATGATCTAGTTCCAGGAATGTCCTCTTCATTATTCTTGCAGTTATGTTACAGCAGTAGCTTTCCTTGTATATATATTTGGAGAGGGAGAGAGAGAGAGGCAGTGGCAAAGCCAGGTTTCTTTCTATTTGAGGGGGACAAAATATGAATAAAACTTTACAATGTCAAATAAAAAGAAAAAACTAGGGCAATTATAAAAAATTTTCACAAAATTAATGGTGACAATGTGTTAAATTAGACAAAATTATGCTGTTTTTACACTTAATTTATACAAGACCTATTCAGAAAGTGGAGGCAAGTACCCCCTAACCTTGCATGTGGCTCTGCCACTAGAGAGAGAATGTCAATAGGATTCTTAATGGCATATCAAATCAAAGAAAACTCGTAACCAAATGAATCTTTTGGAAGAGCAAAGTAATAGATGCACTTTACCCCGAGTGTGAGAGAAGATCAGATCTAAAGAGCTAACAACATGCAATATAGCTCCTTTTACTCTTGGACGAAATAAGGATGGTGAAAATGATAAAATAGGATGTAGCTAGACTAAATCTCAAAATTCTGATAACAGTTTTATCACAGTTTCTAAAAGATACAATATTCCCCCACCCTGGCCACCTTTATTGCAGTTTCTATTGGATTGAAAATCGACACTGCAGTCAAATTCATAGAGACAGCAACTCTAAAACCAAGTTCGAACTGTAATTGTAAGACCTTGGAACTGCTTTTCTCCCCTTTTTGGTTGGCTTCTTGCTTTGGGGATGATGGTCGGAAGTTTAGTTGAACGGAAATGTTAATTCAGTTAGTCCAACAAGTAGAATTGAGAAAGAATACAACGGATAACTTTCTGGCAAGGGGACATAATCAAGCAAGCATCGGGTAGTACTAAGTCAAACAGATTTGAGTGATAATATGTACAGCTGGACCAGAGAAGGCTGCGAATATGTGAAATAGCTTTCTCTGCATGTTATCAATATTCCCTTCAAGTCATGCAGGAAAAGCTTATCACCCAGTGCTATTTAATGCATGAAGCGAACTGAAGCGAACAAGTCTCCGGAGGCCTAACCGAGAAGTGAGGGGTGAAATGAGCGCTTCATCAAAGCAAAGCGAACAATAAAAAAAAAAACAAATATTTTGCGTCTAAACCATCGCAGATGAAAAATCTGATCATTAGTACCCAACCACCACAGATGAAATTCTTTTCATTCCAAATAGGAAGCAACAATAAAAATTATATGGCTTTCTCCTAAATCAGTCTTTTTCGAGAGAATCAATTGAACTAAGCATAACAAAACAGCAAAATGAAACAGGAGTAGTCTAAAAAAAAACACAACTGAATCAGTCTAAACCACTAGTGCAGAAAACCAGCGTAACAAAGCAGAAAACTAGAATAAGAACGCAGAAAATCAGTTTAAGCATAACTGCATAAAAGCAGAACCAGAAGCAGAGGGGGAGGTTCCAGCAAAACTAAAAACAGAATCAGCAATACAGCAGAATCAGTAGGAAAAAAAACTGAAACAGAGTAGAAGAGGAGGAAGTAGAATCAGCACTATAGTAGCACAACAAAAAAAAAAAAACAAAAACAGAGTAGAAGAGGAGGAGGAAGGTCCAGCAGAACCAGAAAATCAGAAGAAGAGGGTAAGAATTAGAAAAGGAGAAGAAGAATTAGAGGATGAGGAATTTAAAAGTTCACTAAAGCGATCACTTATTTTCTTTTTTCACTTCTTTGCTTCTGTTCACTTTTCTCTCACCTTGCCTACATTCGTTTTGCTTTGCATGTTCAAGGCGACATAGAGTCGCCTTGTTTCGCTTAGGTTTGCTTTTCACAACATTACTCATACCTCATCATGACGGCAACAGACAATTAATTAGGTGACACTATGTCACCTATTGACAACACCACCACTCATATTCCTCTCCACATAATTAGTCTAGCCGTCTAGGTCAATGAATATACATGCTGCTCAAAGTGGCCGCTTCATGTAAGTAGCAGTTCAAAAGGCTGATGCATATAACAACCGTTTGTAGGCAATGATGGATACAAAGGCCAAACATTTCTTGGCTACAGAAACTGCATGCCTTACACAGGTAGAATATAGGGAAGAAATCAAGTGAGATTAAGGCTATAAAGTCACAGTTATTGTAGGCGAGGCTTTTGAAATGCTGTTCACGTTGACTGGAATGGAAAAATCAATATTTTGTATGTTTCTTCGTAGAATGTAAGTCTAGGAATGATTTTATTAAGAGGGTACTAATGCCATGCGCTCAAGAACTAATGTCATGGAATTGCAATATCTCCACTCCTCTATTGCCAATGAGAAAACTAACTCTTATCAGCTTATTTCTGGGACCCACGTTATCAGGGTTAGGTGGAGTTTCCACATAAAATAACATGAATACTGTGAGTCAAGATTTGTACAGGACTATGTGTAACTGTTTTCTAACCTGTCAAACCAAGGTCAGAACTCGAGAGAATGATTCAAGATGCTATGATGACGGTGAAGAACATGATTGATCAGTTGAAGGATTGTGTTGATTTTATAATTACGCCAAAGTTAAAACGTATAGGCTTGCAAGCCATCAGATTAAGGTTTCTCTATGCTTTTACTTCATAGCGTGAAGGGTTATGGAATTCTCCCATGAGGCAATTGTATGGTATGGCCACCCGAGAAGTGCTGGTGAGTTTTTTGGGTCGTAGATCTAGAAAGAAATGAAAATTTTGTTTATGATAGAAGTGATGAGCAGGGCAATGTATGGAAAAAGTTTGATTCTTGGATTCTTTTTGGGTTTCGGTATCTCCCCATTTTTGGGAATCCATTTGTCCCTAACTAGAGCGCAATGGATATCCGGTTGTGAAATGCAACTTCTGGCTATTTTTTCTCATTTCTTGTTGCATGTTTATTTTTTTTTAATCCTTTGCACATTGGAAGGCTTCTTGTCCTTCGTGTAACCCTTTGTTATTACTAAGAAATCTTCTTGGTGATAGAAAATGTTAGAGTATTTATATTATGGGTAGTTTAGGTAGTTTACATTATTTTAGTTGCCCTAATATATAAGGGTCTACATTGTGTATTTTAGTTATGCGTTTGTAATACATATTGATGACTGTGAATAAACATATTTTCCTTTTTCATTAACATGGTATCAAAGCTAGGATCCCTAAACCGAAATAATAATTCTTGATTGAAATTTGGAAATAGAATTGGTGAACCCGATGTCCGATGTCCAGACCTGGTGGACCCGACATGAAACAGCTATTAACGTCATCATCGTCGGCGATAACGTCATGATGATGTCATCAGTCTCTGACCGTGGATCCTACCATCATGATCGACTCCTCATGGGCTTCTCTCTGGTGGGCTTCTCTTCTTGGTTCGAGTTCACCTGGTAAGGGTTACTAATTTTTAAATATTTTTGGGAAAATACGTCTAGATTTTTCGATCGGCTATACTCGGCACCGTCAGCCAAAATTATTTTTGGTTCTAATCAACCAAGAGGTGCGACTAAGGTAGTTTAGTTGATTAGGGATGAGATTTGTGTGTTTTGGGCTGATCTTAGTTGATTCGGGATGAGATTTGTGTGATTTGGGGTTGGTCGATGGTCTACCTTGGCTGTTATCATCTTCACAGTGTAGCGGCTGTTCGTTGTGGTCCGATTTCTGAGCTTGGGCTCATCTGGTTTCTTGCTCCTTTGACTTCTTGGCTTTGGTTGTGCATCGACTGTTTTGGTTTCTCTACTGTGCTTGACTGCTTTGTGATTGATATTCTGTGGTTAAATTTGAGAATAGTTCTATTGTTACTTTCTACTTTATTTTGGGTATTATTTTGTTGGGAGGATTGACTCTTTGTTCATATTATGACAAGTAGACATTCTGATTCACTTCAGGCTATTAGTGTCAGATTAAATGGTGACAATAATGTATACTGGTCTTATGTTATGAAGAATTTCTTGTTGGGGAAAGAGATGTGGAGTTATGTTAGTGGTACTTTGCAAGCTCCAACAGATTCGAGAGAAGAGAGATATGCTGACTTACATNATTTCTTGTTGGGGAAAGAGATGTGGAGTTATGTTAGTGGTACTTTGCAAGCTCCAATAGATTCGAGAGAAGAGAGATATGCTGACTTACAGAATACCTGGGAAGTCAACAATGCTAAAATCATAACTTAGATTAACAACTCAGTTGATTAGACCATTGGCGTGCATTTAGCTAAGTTTAACATAGCCAAGGAGTTTTGAAATTATTTAACTACATTGTTTGTTCAGTCCAATTTTGCAAAGAGATATCAGCTTGAGCATAAAATTCGATTTGCATGTCAAGGTGATAAGACCATACAAGAGTTCTACTCGGTTATGACTGGATTTTAGGATCAATTAGCACTTGCTGAACCTGCTGAATTGAGTACACATATGGTGTATCGTACTTTTAGGGAGAAGCAGCGGTTGATACAGTTTTTGATGGCCCTTAGAGATGATTTTGAGGGCCTTCGTGGTTCTATTCTCCATCGTCTCTCACTTCCCACAGTTGATGTAGTAGTGAATGAGCTTCTGGCTGAAGGAGTCCGTCCTAAGATTCTTTCAGAAAAAGGTCTTCTTTCATTGCCTAATCAGACTATATTAGTTGAACCACCCAGAGGGACTGCTCACTCACAAACTAAATATCGGGGTCAAGTTACTTCAGATGAGTGTAGTTTTTGTCGTGAGAAAGGCCACTGGAAGGCTCAATGTCTTAAATTGGTGAACAGGAATGCCAAGGAGACCTTACAACAGCTATTTAAGCCCAAAGATCGTCATATAGCTGCAGTTGCTTCACCAGTGGATGAGACACTCTCATCAGCTCCCAGCATGACTATGATAGCTGATCAGTTGCAGAAGCTCCTTTCCTTTCATCAACAAGGTGTCCTATCAGTTTCTCCTTCCACAGGTTTATTTATCACAGGTCCTTCAGGTATATCTCGAACTGCCTGGGTCTTTGACTCAGGAGCCACCTATCATATGACTAACAATTCTTCCTTATTTGTTTCTATTGTTTCCCCTCTCTCTATATCTGTCCTTGCAGCCAATGGCACCTAAATATCCTTGGCTGGTGTTGGAACTATTGTATCTTCTCAGCTTACATTTCCTGATGTCTACTATATTCCTCAACTTACTTTAAATTTAATATCTGTTAGTCAGTTGTTTGATTCGGAATTTTTAGTTCACTTTTCTTCTACTGATTGTGTTATGCAGGATCCATGGTCCAAGAAGTTGGGACAGACTATAGAAATGGAGGGCTATATGTGTTGGACGAATTTCATGTCCCTGAAGTTGTTGCATCTATTGTTGATTTATCTTCTTTTCAATTAAGTCCAAAGTCGTCTAGTTTTTATTTATGGCATTCTCGTTTAGGTCATATTTCTTATTCTCGTTTAAAATTTCTAACTTCTACTGGTTGTTTGGGTAGTTTAGAGTGCCATGATATTTCAGATTGTAGTGGTTATAAGTTGACAAAATTTACTGCATTACCTTTTAATAAAAATAATTCTCGTTCTCTTGCGCCTTTTGATCTTGTACACTCTGATATTTGGGGACCAGCTCCTATTGCTACTAAAGGAGGGTCTAGATATTATGTCTCCTTTATTGATGATCATACCAGATATTGTTGGGTGTATCTAATGACACGTAGGTCTGAGTTCTTTTCCATTTTCACTACCTTTCGTGCTATGGTGCGTACTCAATATTCTTCTATCATCAAATGCTTTCGCTGTGATCAAACTAGAGAATATTCTTTTAGTACTTTTCGTGATTTGTTGAAATCTGATGGTACTATTTTGCAGTCTTCTTGTACTGACACACCTGCTCAGAATGGTGTGGCTAAATGAAAACATCGTCACATTATTGAGACAACTCATTCTCTGTTGTTTTCATCTAGTGTCCCTAGCTCTTTTTGGGGAAAAGCAGTGCTTACAACATTTCATCTGATTAGTTGCATTACTACAATCCTTAATTCTGGTGTCTCACCCTATGAAAAATTATATGGTAAGACACTTGACTATTTCTCCTTATGTGTGTTTGGATGTACATGTTTTGTTCTGCTACCTAGTGTTCATCGTACCAAACTCTCGGCTCGATCAGCCTTATGTGTTTTTCTTGGCTNTCTCGAACTGCCTGGGTCTTTGACTCAGGAGCCACCTATCATATGACTAACAATTCTTCCTTATTTGTTTCTATTGTTTCCCCTCTCTCTATATCTGTCCTTGCAGCCAATGGCACCTAAATATCCTTGGCTGGTGTTGGAACTATTGTATCTTCTCAGCTTACATTTCCTGATGTCTACTATATTCCTCAACTTACTTTAAATTTAATATCTGTTAGTCAGTTGTTTGATTCGGAATTTTTAGTTCACTTTTCTTCTACTGATTGTGTTATGCAGGATCCATGGTCCAAGAAGTTGGGACAGACTATAGAAATGGAGGGCTATATGTGTTGGACGAATTTCATGTCCCTGAAGTTGTTGCATCTATTGTTGATTTATCTTCTTTTCAATTAAGTCCAAAGTCGTCTAGTTTTTATTTATGGCATTCTCGTTTAGGTCATATTTCTTATTCTCGTTTAAAATTTCTAACTTCTACTGGTTGTTTGGGTAGTTTAGAGTGCCATGATATTTCAGATTGTAGTGGTTATAAGTTGACAAAATTTACTGCATTACCTTTTAATAAAAATAATTCTCGTTCTCTTGCGCCTTTTGATCTTGTACACTCTGATATTTGGGGACCAGCTCCTATTGCTACTAAAGGAGGGTCTAGATATTATGTCTCCTTTATTGATGATCATACCAGATATTGTTGGGTGTATCTAATGACACGTAGGTCTGAGTTCTTTTCCATTTTCACTACCTTTCGTGCTATGGTGCGTACTCAATATTCTTCTATCATCAAATGCTTTCGCTGTGATCAAACTAGAGAATATTCTTTTAGTACTTTTCGTGATTTGTTGAAATCTGATGGTACTATTTTGCAGTCTTCTTGTACTGACACACCTGCTCAGAATGGTGTGGCTAAATGAAAACATCGTCACATTATTGAGACAACTCATTCTCTGTTGTTTTCATCTAGTGTCCCTAGCTCTTTTTGGGGAAAAGCAGTGCTTACAACATTTCATCTGATTAGTTGCATTACTACAATCCTTAATTCTGGTGTCTCACCCTATGAAAAATTATATGGTAAGACACTTGACTATTTCTCCTTATGTGTGTTTGGATGTACATGTTTTGTTCTGCTACCTAGTGTTCATCGTACCAAACTCTCGGCTCGATCAGCCTTATGTGTTTTTCTTGGCTACGGTGAGGGACAAAAGGGATTTCGATGTTATGATCCTAGTACACAAAAACTCTATGTTTCTCGTCATGTTGTTTTTATGGAGCATATTCCTTTTTTCTCTATTCCATCTAGTTCTTCATCTCTGCACAAATCTGATCCTATTTATCTTAATCCCTTTCTTCCTAATGTTTCTACTGATTCCTATATTGGTGATATGACTGTGGCTGATCTTCCCACATCTTCTTCTTCCCCTTTGCCTGATTTATCTGTTACTCGTCCCCCGATTGTGCATACTTATGTTCGCAGGACTCCCACTGTCTCCTCCACAGATGTTGTGCCTCTTTCTGCAGCTCTTGACTCCTAATCAATTTCTGACATCGTGGATTACACTCCCCGTGACCCTCAGCGCACTCAAAAGTGTCCTGACAGGTTTGGTTGGTCCAATTTTTGTTATTCTTCTCATTTTTGTTCTTTCCTGACTTCTATACATTCTCTGTCTGAACCAACCTCCTATAAAGAGGTTATACTTAATCCTTTTTGGCAACAGACTATGGATGAGGAGCTTGCTGCGCTACATAAGACTCGAGCTTGGGAGTTGGTGCCTTTACCTCCTGGTAAACGCCCTATTGGTTGTAAGTGGGTTTATAAAATCAAAACCCAATCTGATAGTTCTGTGGAAAGGTACAAGGCTAGATTGGTGGCCAAGAGATTTGCTCAAGAGTATGGGCTTGACTATGATGAGATCTTTGCTCCAATGGCTAAGATGACCACAATTTGCACAGTAATAGCTGTGGTAGCTATTCGTCAGTGGAGCCTATCTTAGATGGATGTGAAAAATACTTTTCTTCATGGTGATTTATTTGAAGAGGTCTACATGACTCTTCCACCTGGGTTGCCTTGTAGTCCTGGTCATGTGTGCAAACTTCACAAGGCTTTATATGGTCTTAAACAGGCCCCGAGGGCATGGTTTACAAAATTTCCTTCAGTTATTTGTGACTTGGGCTTCGATGCTAATGATCATGATTTTGCTCTATTCCTTTGATCCACTTCTTCTGGTTTCATTATTCTGTTACTTTATGTAGATAACATGATTATTACAGGTGATGACATTGCTGGAATTCAGTTGTTGAAAACTTAGTTACAGGATTATTTTGAGATGAAAGATTTGGGTCCACTTCAATATTTTTTAGGGATTGAGGTTGCTTCCTCTTCCAAGGGTTATCTTCTTTCTCAGTCAAAATATACCTCAGATGTTATTCAACGAGCTTACTTATCGGATACTTGAATAGTTGACACACCCTTGGAGCTCAATGTTCATTACATTTCCTCTGATGGTTCTCTCCTGCCAGATCCTACTTTATACCGTACTATTGTTGGGAGTTTGGTGTATCTTGCTGTTACTTGTCCAGATATTGCTTATGCGGTTCATGTGGTTAGTTAGTTTGTTGCTGCTCCTACCACACTTCACTGGTCTGCTGTTCTTTGAATTCTTCGATATCTACGGGGTACGTTACATCAGAGTTTATTATTTTCTTCNGAGTCCAAAGTCGTCTAGTTTTTATTTATGGCATTCTCGTTTAGGTCATATTTCTTATTCTCGTTTAAAATTTCTAACTTCTACTGGTTGTTTGGGTAGTTTAGAGTGCCATGATATTTCAGATTGTAGTGGTTATAAGTTGACAAAATTTACTGCATTACCTTTTAATAAAAATAATTCTCGTTCTCTTGCGCCTTTTGATCTTGTACACTCTGATATTTGGGGACCAGCTCCTATTGCTACTAAAGGAGGGTCTAGATATTATGTCTCCTTTATTGATGATCATACCAGATATTGTTGGGTGTATCTAATGACACGTAGGTCTGAGTTCTTTTCCATTTTCACTACCTTTCGTGCTATGGTGCGTACTCAATATTCTTCTATCATCAAATGCTTTCGCTGTGATCAAACTAGAGAATATTCTTTTAGTACTTTTCGTGATTTGTTGAAATCTGATGGTACTATTTTGCAGTCTTCTTGTACTGACACACCTGCTCAGAATGGTGTGGCTAAATGAAAACATCGTCACATTATTGAGACAACTCATTCTCTGTTGTTTTCATCTAGTGTCCCTAGCTCTTTTTGGGGAAAAGCAGTGCTTACAACATTTCATCTGATTAGTTGCATTACTACAATCCTTAATTCTGGTGTCTCACCCTATGAAAAATTATATGGTAAGACACTTGACTATTTCTCCTTATGTGTGTTTGGATGTACATGTTTTGTTCTGCTACCTAGTGTTCATCGTACCAAACTCTCGGCTCGATCAGCCTTATGTGTTTTTCTTGGCTACGGTGAGGGACAAAAGGGATTTCGATGTTATGATCCTAGTACACAAAAACTCTATGTTTCTCGTCATGTTGTTTTTATGGAGCATATTCCTTTTTTCTCTATTCCATCTAGTTCTTCATCTCTGCACAAATCTGATCCTATTTATCTTAATCCCTTTCTTCCTAATGTTTCTACTGATTCCTATATTGGTGATATGACTGTGGCTGATCTTCCCACATCTTCTTCTTCCCCTTTGCCTGATTTATCTGTTACTCGTCCCCCGATTGTGCATACTTATGTTCGCAGGACTCCCACTGTCTCCTCCACAGATGTTGTGCCTCTTTCTGCAGCTCTTGACTCCTAATCAATTTCTGACATCGTGGATTACACTCCCCGTGACCCTCAGCACACTCAAAAGTGTCCTGACAGGTTTGGTTGGTCCAATTTTTGTTATTCTTCTCATTTTTGTTCTTTCCTGACTTCTATACATTCTCTGTCTGAACCAACCTCCTATAAAGAGGTNCTCTTGACTCCTAATCAATTTCTGACATCGTGGATTACACTCCCCGTGACCCTCAGCGCACTCAAAAGTGTCCTGACAGGTTTGGTTGATCCAATTTTTGTTATTCTTCTCATTTTTGTTCTTTCCTGACTTCTATACATTCTTTGTCTGAACCAACCTCCTATAAAGAGGCTATACTTAATCCTTTTTGGCAACAGACTATGGATGAGGAGCTTGCTGCGCTACATAAGACTCGAGCTTGGGAGTTGGTGCCTTTACCTCCTGGTAAACGCCCTATTGGTTGTAAGTGGGTTTATAAAATCAAAACCCAATCTGATAGTTCTGTGGAAAGGTACAAGGCTAGATTGGTGGCCAAGAGATTTGCTCAAGAGTATGGGCTTGACTATGATGAGATCTTTGCTCCAATGGCTAAGATGACCACAATTTGCACAGTAATAGCTGTGGTAGCTATTCGTCAGTGGAGCCTATCTTAGATGGATGTGAAAAATACTTTTCTTCATGGTGATTTATTTGAAGAGGTCTACATGACTCTTCCACCTGGGTTGCCTTGTAGTCCTGGTCATGTGTGCAAACTTCACAAGGCTTTATATGGTCTTAAACAGGCCCCGAGGGCATGGTTTACAAAATTTCCTTCAGTTATTTGTGACTTGGGCTTCGATGCTAATGATCATGATTTTGCTCTATTCCTTTGATCCACTTCTTCTGGTTTCATTATTCTGTTACTTTATGTAGATAACATGATTATTACAGGTGATGACATTGCTGGAATTCAGTTGTTGAAAACTTAGTTACAGGATTATTTTGAGATGAAAGATTTGGGTCCACTTCAATATTTTTTAGGGATTGAGGTTGCTTCCTCTTCCAAGGGTTATCTTCTTTCTCAGTCAAAATATACCTCAGATGTTATTCAACGAGCTTACTTATCGGATACTTGAATAGTTGACACACCCTTGGAGCTCAATGTTCATTACATTTCCTCTGATGGTTCTCTCCTGCCAGATCCTACTTTATACCGTACTATTGTTGGGAGTTTGGTGTATCTTGCTGTTACTTGTCCAGATATTGCTTATGCGGTTCATGTGGTTAGTTAGTTTGTTGCTGCTCCTACCACACTTCACTGGTCTGCTGTTCTTTGAATTCTTCGATATCTACGGGGTACGTTACATCAGAGTTTATTATTTTCTTCTTCTTCGCCTTTGGAGCTTCGTGCTTAGTCTGATGCGGACTGGGCTGGTGACTCTATAGATCGCAAATCTACCACTAGTTTTTGTCTTTTTCTTGGTGATTCTCTTATTTCCTGAAAAAGTAAAAAACAAACTATTGTCGCTCGCTCTTCTGCTGAAGCTAAGTATCGTGCTATGGCATCTACCACAGCAGAGATAGTTTGGTTGCTTGCTGATCTTGGCATTTCCTTTACTACTCCTACTTCTATGTACTGTGATAACACCAGTGCTATCCAGATTGCTCACAACTCATTGTTTCATGAGCGCACCAAACATATTAAGATTGATTTTCACTTTGTGCGCCATCATTTTCAGTTGAGCACGATCTCTCTCCCATATCTTACTTCTACTATGCAGTTGGCAGATTTCTTCACCAAATCCCACACTATCGCACGCTTTTGTTTTCTCCTTGATAAACTCTTGATGTTTGATGCTACCACATCATGAGTTTGAGGGGGGATATTAGAGTATTTATATTATGGGTAGTTTAGGTAGTTTACATTTTTTTGGTTGCCCTAATATATAAGGGCCTACATTGTGTATTTGAGTTATGCGTCTGTAATACAAATTGATGACTATAAATAAACATATTTTTCCTCTTTCATTAATAGAAAAAATCAGTTGAAGAACAATTGGTTCACTTGAAGACAATTGGAAGTGATAGTAACATATGTTAATCAATCAAGACTGAGCTGAACCATTCAAGATGGAATCTGACATAAACGGATCAGGATGAAAATAGAATGCATCTGGAACGAACAAAATAAATTCGGAATAACCCAACTAACCAATGCTTCAATAGAATTGTCGGCTATCATGATTGGACCGAACAACTAATTTTGGACTAGGCCACTTCCGGACCTGAAGGGTAAAACAACATTTTGATGATTCAAAATTAGCTTTTGAAAGGTATTTTGGGTTGGGAACATCCCAACATGAGTCCTTGATCTACTAGGGCATATTGTGGGTTTATACCTGTGTGATACACCTTCCATGCCGGAGAGACACTCGTAGCATAACTCTCAAGGTGTTATTTTCTACTGGTTATGATAAACAGAGTTTTGAAGTCTACAAGGATTCTTGTGAGTGTAACTTTATATACAGGAGCCAAATCCATGCATGGTCCGAAGAGACCATCGAATGCATAATATTGAGACATTATACTCTCGGATGAGACTACGCAGCTATCAACTGTTTCGATCTCATCGTGATCATATTTATCATAGATCATTGAGTTTACTAGACGAGATCCGGTGTTGCTTTCTGCAAGGATTTCCTCCAAAATATTTATCTGTGTGCAGCTTGTGATCATGTGGTCTTTTTTATCCGTTGCTTATATTAATAATTTATAAAACTAGATATCTACCAAAAGGGTGTGCCACAACCTATTCATCATTACTTCAGGTCAGATATCAATATAAGCAGTGGAAAAAATAAAAAAAATCACGCAACATAGGATAACATAAATAGTTTTATCAAGTATGATATTATGGTAGAACAATTAAAAAGGACGGTGGACATAATGTTCATCACGTGAAACCAAATCAAATATTTTCTCACATATTTGTTCCTTGCAAAAAAACAGAAAATAATATGTCCAGGAAATAAGAAGAAAACAATGCATGTCCAGCACTCAACCAATTGCGAAGGGGGGAAACTTAACTTAATTGCAACATGATATACAAAGCCTATTTATCGGGTTAAAATCCATATTTTTGGAATCAAAATGTCTTATCATTGAATTGCTATCAAAGGTGCGCACAAAACACAAAAGCCAACTCAGATTATTGGCCAGTGTCTTTCTTCAACAATGAAGTCTTGCTCTCTGTGGCCGGAATTATTGGTAAGTATTAAACCTTGTAACCTAGGAAGCACGAATATAGTTACAAGTATGACATGATACAAATATGATGATATGGCAAAATCCTAAAAAGTAGGATATAGATACTTTGAGTATATATATTTTATGTAATTCTAAACTTAAAGTGCATTACCCCTCGCGAGTCCTTAACTTTTACTTAGCATTTAATTGCAATAGATTTCATTGGTTTTGCCATAAGTCATAAAAACTCATTATTTAGGCCAAACAAATTGTAACGAATTGATAAATACAGCAAAATATGTAATAAACGTCCAAATGAACACCTTGAAACAAGGAATCCTTATTTATATGATTCATGGTTTCTACATAACTCATATATGATTCATGGTTTCTATACAACTCACCACACTAAGTATAAGGTGAATGTATTTCCCGTATAGATACGTGTATCCGACAAGTATCCAATAGTGATGTCAAGGAAAAACAAGAAAGGAAGAATAGGGATGTAGACTCAGCTTTTGTGACGTCTAAATAAATTGAAGGTCGTCCAAAAAGAGAAAATAATAAGCCTTTGAGCTATAACTAGAAAGCTTCCATTTGGCCCTGGCAAGTGGTCATTGAATCTTTTATTTCATAGTGTTTTTAAGTTTCATAAACCGTGCAAAATATCCCTCAAAGGGAAAAAATGGTAAAAGGTGTAGCTAGAATTTCTGGCCAAGAAAAAGGTAAAATGTGTCTCCCTTGCTAGCCTAGTAAGGTAGCCTAATGCACGAGGTTCTCCCCTCCTGGGATGGGATCTGAGAACAGTCCAACGTTCAGTTCACAAAGAAACTCAACTCTACTCCATTCAACAAGAGTTTTTTCCCAATATTTTTGGTTTGGCTACATGAATTTTATTTCGTCATTGTGCTCTAATAAGTGTCATACTTTTCGCCTAAACTATAATCTATAATTTTATTTTGTTAATATTTCATTAAAAGAGACCTATAAGATTACCATTATAGCTACGTAATGCAGACAAAAAGAAGTAGAAATTAGAGAATAGAAAAAGAAGCGAAGAAATGGAGGTTTACCTTATTTTCGCAAAGAATCGGTTAAGAAACACAAATCTCCTCAGAGAAACTAGTCAATTTATATTCATTAATCTAATTCTAATAATTGGGATTACACCATAGTTGTCAAATCGTGTATCGGAAGACGTATTATTTTTCAAAAATAGTGTGTCGTATTGTATATCGTGATGTAACATACGATACTAATAACTATGGATTACACTATTATTTATAGAACAAATGTCTTATCCAAATAAAAAGTACTCTCTAGCTAAAACTCTATCTAAATCTCTTAATGAGATGATTATTAGTTAACAAAATAATCTAATAAATAATAGAAAAAATAAAATTATAATATTCAATTTTATGTTTATCCAATCCTTTTACGATCCTTATAAATTATCCCCGGCTAAAACAAACTCTTCTCCAAAGAGTTGTAAATGCAAAACTCCAAGAGATATGGAGAAGCTTGTGTCCAAGAAAATAATATTGTAGATCCCCAAATAGAAATCAATACCCGGTACATTTTTCACAATCTTGTTCATAGACATTGATATAGGTAAAGGAAGCATATAAACTAGTGGAGACAAAATAGCAACTCTAATTGCAATGGCACCTTTTGAAACGCTTTTAACTTTTTTTTTAAAACTATCCTCATCATATAATCTCGGACTGAAACTTTTAGTGGTGGATCTTGTGGCAAAACTGGAGGATTGTATTCAACCACTTGTTGATTGACAGTGAATAGGCAAAACTGAAATTTTCACTTGTCTTAGTTCCACGGACTATAACTAGCATAAGTTTTCTTAGTGAATCTATAAATGCTTGAATTGTATCTAACCTTTTATTCAAAGCTTCTTGTGTATCGATACGTTCTTAGAATAAAGCTAGTACTTTGGTATTTAACTCATCATTGGAAACCATCTAGATCTAAGAACTGACTTGAAAAATCATAAAAAATATTGAGGCCAAACTATAATTTCAAAAACATTGGGGGCCAAACTAAAATTTTTAAAATTGTTGGGGGCCAAAGTGTAATTCTGAAACTTCAGGGATGAAACTGTAATTTTGCTAAGCAGTGTATTGTGTAATTTCAGTGGTGTTGGGTCTGAACTTTTTGTAGGTTTAGGTACTGTTGGGCTGGTTAATATGGAATGGGGTTGATTTTTATTTTTTTCTTAGGCTGGCTATTGTTGTGTTGGATTTAAATGGGCTTGGGTTAGTTGGTCAGAATGCCAAATAAAGCCAAGTCAGGTGGACCCCCAACTTAAACTCAGCGACTGGCTCCAAGATAAAACCAAAGCCTATTTTTTTTTTATTTTGATGTCGACAACCCTGAACAAGAAGCAGATCATGGCATGTGTCGAAGTGTAGACGTTAATGGCAGCAACAACACAAAACTAAGTGTAACAAGAGCCAGAGAATGGGGAAGCAAAAGAAAGACCTAATGGATTGGAGTTTTGCTCTGATACCAATTAATGCAGACAGAAAGGAGTAGAAATTAGAGAATAGAGAACAAAGAGAAGAAATTGAGGTTTACCTTATCCTCGCAAGGAATCGGTTAATAAATACAAATCTCTGAAGAGAAACTAATCAATTCATATTCATCAATCTAATTCTAATAATTGGGATTATGCCATTATTTATAAGACAAGTGTACTACCCAAATAAAAAGTACTCTCTAGCTAAAAAAAGGTCTATCTAAATCTTCTAATGAGATGATTATTAGGTAACCAAATAATCTAATAAATAATAAAAATAAATAAAATTCTAATCTTCAATTTTATGTCTATCGAATCCCTTTACAATCCCTATCACTATCCCTTAATTTATCAACTATATATGCTACCTCTACATTTTCCCTGACAAACAATAACACAACATAGCGGTCTTATGGGAAAAAAGAAAAGGCAATCAATAAGGAGAATTTTCCATGCTCCCAGACTAAAGAGATCACAAAACATAAAACATGTCCTAACATCTTAAAATGGATTATATTATAGTGAGTCAAGTTGTACAAAAAGCTAAGCTTGCTAAACTTAGAAGGGAAAGAACAAAAACAGATATTTCACTAAAGAGCACCAAAGGAGGATAGGGACTAGGTAATCTCATCCCACCAAAAACAGCTACAAAAGGTTCAACTAAAATAAAGGTGTCCATAACAATTTAGAGAGTCCAACAACTAGTGCTTTAATTTTGTGTTAGGAGGTTCAACTTCTTTGGATGAACAAGTATTCCTTTCTTTTCAAATGCACCACACACATAGGTGCTATCCATGCACCTCTCTGACTTTTCAACAAAAGATTGCACACCTCCAGCTAATCCAACCTAAACTGCTGAACTAAGCATGACATGTTACATTATAGAGAGGACTCAAAAGTGGCTAGCACCGGGTAATGGATCAATAGGAAGTTCAATATTCGGTATATTCCTTGCATTAAAAAAAACTATGTTGGGAGACTTCGCACCTTTCCAACCAAATTATTAGATAGTCAAATATATTCTTTTTTGCAGAATCTTATAAAAGTCATATGTCACCCTTCGAGGATGCCAGTCACAAGAAATTATCCGCCACAAAAATCAAAAGAATGTACAAAAGGAAAATACCCTCAATGTACAGGACAAACACAAACTATACAAAGTATACCAAAAAGAACATGTAACATTTTGAGCTTTAGTCCTGCAAAAAACCGTCCCAAAACTGGGATCATATCCTTAGATAGCCTGCTAACAAGTGCATGCTTATAAACTGCAAACTTAATCCAGAAATGCAGCTTCTAAAGGTTCACCCAGCCACACCAATGATCATGAGACAGTCCCACTTCCCAATTCCCACAGCATAGATAAAGTCTTGCAAACGAATTTTGATAATGTTTTGTAAAATATTGATGCATTAATTGAGACATCGTCAGCATTCATACGAAGTTAGTTAGACAGCCAATACAAAATACACTGGCTAGGCAGGATAAAGACACCGAAGTCACTTTTCGGAAAAAAATATACTGAAATTAATTATTTTATTTAGCAGTAGTGCAGAAAACAATAGAACAGAGAAGAACGAACCTGCAGGCCAGTTGTGCGATTAAGAAGCATACATATTACAATGACCCTCCAAGGATCATGGAAATGATCCTCTTGGAGGAGATTATAAGGTGAGCGTGGAGGCTTCCATGTGTTATCTGCAGTTTTTCTTTGGTAAGCTTCGTCCTGCTTCTGGACCGTAGAAAAAACAGAATTAACTGCCGCGGCAGTTTTAGGCTTTCTGTGAGACACTTTGCACTCAGTCGGGCCTCTCAATGAGTCAGAATTTGTACTCTCTTCTTCTCTCAAAACATTGTGGAAATAAGGAGAAACCTTCACTGTGGTGGCACTTTTCATTGCACATGGTTTTGGCAATTTCATCTTCAGATGCTTCCCTTCACTTATTACTACTTGTTCCCCCATTGACTTCATGAAATAAGGGGAAATAAATTGAACTTCAGCATGTGCCTTTTTGGGACAATTTTCACTCTTTCTCTTCCTGTGGTGAAAACTCTTTTCAGATCCATTGTCATTTTCAAACCCAGTTTCTGCTTTCAATTCACAATTGCAATGCAACAAGTCAGCATCATCCTCAGCCACATTGGCTCCATTGCCACAGCATTCAGTACCAATAATGAGTGGATAGATTGCCTTCTCAACTACAAATTCAGGTTCTGTCGCCTTGTTCTTCTCCTTATCCTCATTCCCCTCTTTTCCTTCATTTGTAGTCTTCTGGAAGTAAGGACTGCAAGCTTGCAATTT
>CAUOFW020008724.1:1050716-1149839 GCA_963454935.2 Ilex paraguariensis | reverse complement strand
TCTTCTTCTTCCCCTTTGCCTGATTTATCTGTTACTCGTCCCCCGATTGTGCATACTTATGTTCGCAGGACTCCCACTGTCTCCTCCACAGATGTTGTGCCTCTTTCTGCAGCTCTTGACTCCTAATCAATTTCTGACATCGTGGATTACACTCCCCGTGACCCTCAGCGCACTCAAAAGTGTCCTGACAGGTTTGGTTGATCCAATTTTTGTTATTCTTCTCATTTTTGTTCTTTCCTGACTTCTATACATTCTTTGTCTGAACCAACCTCCTATAAAGAGGCTATACTTAATCCTTTTTGGCAACAGACTATGGATGAGGAGCTTGCTGCGCTACATAAGACTCGAGCTTGGGAGTTGGTGCCTTTACCTCCTGGTAAACGCCCTATTGGTTGTAAGTGGGTTTATAAAATCAAAACCCAATCTGATAGTTCTGTGGAAAGGTACAAGGCTAGATTGGTGGCCAAGAGATTTGCTCAAGAGTATGGGCTTGACTATGATGAGATCTTTGCTCCAATGGCTAAGATGACCACAATTTGCACAGTAATAGCTGTGGTAGCTATTCGTCAGTGGAGCCTATCTTAGATGGATGTGAAAAATACTTTTCTTCATGGTGATTTATTTGAAGAGGTCTACATGACTCTTCCACCTGGGTTGCCTTGTAGTCCTGGTCATGTGTGCAAACTTCACAAGGCTTTATATGGTCTTAAACAGGCCCCGAGGGCATGGTTTACAAAATTTCCTTCAGTTATTTGTGACTTGGGCTTCGATGCTAATGATCATGATTTTGCTCTATTCCTTTGATCCACTTCTTCTGGTTTCATTATTCTGTTACTTTATGTAGATAACATGATTATTACAGGTGATGACATTGCTGGAATTCAGTTGTTGAAAACTTAGTTACAGGATTATTTTGAGATGAAAGATTTGGGTCCACTTCAATATTTTTTAGGGATTGAGGTTGCTTCCTCTTCCAAGGGTTATCTTCTTTCTCAGTCAAAATATACCTCAGATGTTATTCAACGAGCTTACTTATCGGATACTTGAATAGTTGACACACCCTTGGAGCTCAATGTTCATTACATTTCCTCTGATGGTTCTCTCCTGCCAGATCCTACTTTATACCGTACTATTGTTGGGAGTTTGGTGTATCTTGCTGTTACTTGTCCAGATATTGCTTATGCGGTTCATGTGGTTAGTTAGTTTGTTGCTGCTCCTACCACACTTCACTGGTCTGCTGTTCTTTGAATTCTTCGATATCTACGGGGTACGTTACATCAGAGTTTATTATTTTCTTCTTCTTCGCCTTTGGAGCTTCGTGCTTAGTCTGATGCGGACTGGGCTGGTGACTCTATAGATCGCAAATCTACCACTAGTTTTTGTCTTTTTCTTGGTGATTCTCTTATTTCCTGAAAAAGTAAAAAACAAACTATTGTCGCTCGCTCTTCTGCTGAAGCTAAGTATCGTGCTATGGCATCTACCACAGCAGAGATAGTTTGGTTGCTTGCTGATCTTGGCATTTCCTTTACTACTCCTACTTCTATGTACTGTGATAACACCAGTGCTATCCAGATTGCTCACAACTCATTGTTTCATGAGCGCACCAAACATATTAAGATTGATTTTCACTTTGTGCGCCATCATTTTCAGTTGAGCACGATCTCTCTCCCATATCTTACTTCTACTATGCAGTTGGCAGATTTCTTCACCAAATCCCACACTATCGCACGCTTTTGTTTTCTCCTTGATAAACTCTTGATGTTTGATGCTACCACATCATGAGTTTGAGGGGGGATATTAGAGTATTTATATTATGGGTAGTTTAGGTAGTTTACATTTTTTTGGTTGCCCTAATATATAAGGGCCTACATTGTGTATTTGAGTTATGCGTCTGTAATACAAATTGATGACTATAAATAAACATATTTTTCCTCTTTCATTAATAGAAAAAATCAGTTGAAGAACAATTGGTTCACTTGAAGACAATTGGAAGTGATAGTAACATATGTTAATCAATCAAGACTGAGCTGAACCATTCAAGATGGAATCTGACATAAACGGATCAGGATGAAAATAGAATGCATCTGGAACGAACAAAATAAATTCGGAATAACCCAACTAACCAATGCTTCAATAGAATTGTCGGCTATCATGATTGGACCGAACAACTAATTTTGGACTAGGCCACTTCCGGACCTGAAGGGTAAAACAACATTTTGATGATTCAAAATTAGCTTTTGAAAGGTATTTTGGGTTGGGAACATCCCAACATGAGTCCTTGATCTACTAGGGCATATTGTGGGTTTATACCTGTGTGATACACCTTCCATGCCGGAGAGACACTCGTAGCATAACTCTCAAGGTGTTATTTTCTACTGGTTATGATAAACAGAGTTTTGAAGTCTACAAGGATTCTTGTGAGTGTAACTTTATATACAGGAGCCAAATCCATGCATGGTCCGAAGAGACCATCGAATGCATAATATTGAGACATTATACTCTCGGATGAGACTACGCAGCTATCAACTGTTTCGATCTCATCGTGATCATATTTATCATAGATCATTGAGTTTACTAGACGAGATCCGGTGTTGCTTTCTGCAAGGATTTCCTCCAAAATATTTATCTGTGTGCAGCTTGTGATCATGTGGTCTTTTTTATCCGTTGCTTATATTAATAATTTATAAAACTAGATATCTACCAAAAGGGTGTGCCACAACCTATTCATCATTACTTCAGGTCAGATATCAATATAAGCAGTGGAAAAAATAAAAAAAATCACGCAACATAGGATAACATAAATNGATATCTACCAAAAGGGTGTGCCACAACCTATTCATCATTACTTCAGGTCAGATATCGATATAAGCAGTGGAAAAAATAAAAAAAATCACGCAACATAGGATAACATAAACAGTTTTATCAAGTATGATATTATGGTAGAACAATTAAAAAGGACGGTGGACATAATGTTCATCACGTGAAACCAAATCAAATATTTTCTCACATATTTGTTCCTTGCAAAAAAACAGAAAATAATATGTCCAGGAAATAAGAAGAAAACAATGCATGTCCAGCACTCAACCAATTGCGAAGGGGGGAAACTTAACTTAATTGCAACATGATATACAAAGCCTATTTATCGGGTTAAAATCCATATTTTTGGAATCAAAATGTCTTATCATTGAATTGCTATCAAAGGTGCGCACAAAACACAAAAGCCAACTCAGATTATTGGCCAGTGTCTTTCTTCAACAATGAAGTCTTGCTCTCTGTGGCCGGAATTATTGGTAAGTATTAAACCTTGTAACCTAGGAAGCACGAATATAGTTACAAGTATGACATGATACAAATATGATGATATGGCAAAATCCTAAAAAGTAGGATATAGATACTTTGAGTATATATATTTTATGTAATTCTAAACTTAAAGTGCATTACCCCTCGCGAGTCCTTAACTTTTACTTAGCATTTAATTGCAATAGATTTCATTGGTTTTGCCATAAGTCATAAAAACTCATTATTTAGGCCAAACAAATTGTAACGAATTGATAAATACAGCAAAATATGTAATAAACGTCCAAATGAACACCTTGAAACAAGGAATCCTTATTTATATGATTCATGGTTTCTACATAACTCATATATGATTCATGGTTTCTATACAACTCACCACACTAAGTATAAGGTGAATGTATTTCCCGTATAGATACGTGTATCCGACAAGTATCCAATAGTGATGTCAAGGAAAAACAAGAAAGGAAGAATAGGGATGTAGACTCAGCTTTTGTGACGTCTAAATAAATTGAAGGTCGTCCAAAAAGAGAAAATAATAAGCCTTTGAGCTATAACTAGAAAGCTTCCATTTGGCCCTGGCAAGTGGTCATTGAATCTTTTATTTCATAGTGTTTTTAAGTTTCATAAACCGTGCAAAATATCCCTCAAAGGGAAAAAATGGTAAAAGGTGTAGCTAGAATTTCTGGCCAAGAAAAAGGTAAAATGTGTCTCCCTTGCTAGCCTAGTAAGGTAGCCTAATGCACGAGGTTCTCCCCTCCTGGGATGGGATCTGAGAACAGTCCAACGTTCAGTTCACAAAGAAACTCAACTCTACTCCATTCAACAAGAGTTTTTTCCCAATATTTTTGGTTTGGCTACATGAATTTTATTTCGTCATTGTGCTCTAATAAGTGTCATACTTTTCGCCTAAACTATAATCTATAATTTTATTTTGTTAATATTTCATTAAAAGAGACCTATAAGATTACCATTATAGCTACGTAATGCAGACAAAAAGAAGTAGAAATTAGAGAATAGAAAAAGAAGCGAAGAAATGGAGGTTTACCTTATTTTCGCAAAGAATCGGTTAAGAAACACAAATCTCCTCAGAGAAACTAGTCAATTTATATTCATTAATCTAATTCTAATAATTGGGATTACACCATAGTTGTCAAATCGTGTATCGGAAGACGTATTATTTTTCAAAAATAGTGTGTCGTATTGTATATCGTGATGTAACATACGATACTAATAACTATGGATTACACTATTATTTATAGAACAAATGTCTTATCCAAATAAAAAGTACTCTCTAGCTAAAACTCTATCTAAATCTCTTAATGAGATGATTATTAGTTAACAAAATAATCTAATAAATAATAGAAAAAATAAAATTCTAATATTCAATTTTATGTTTATCCAATCCTTTTACGATCCTTATAAATTATCCCCGGCTAAAACAAACTCTTCTCCAAAGAGTTGTAAATGCAAAACTCCAAGAGATATGGAGAAGCTTGTGTCCAAGAAAATAATATTGTAGATCCCCAAATAGAAATCAATACCCGGTACATTTTTCACAATCTTGTTCATAGACATTGATATAGGTAAAGGAAGCATATAAACCAGTGGAGACAAAATAGCAACTCTAATTGCAATGGCACCTTTTGAAACGCTTTTAACTTTTTTTTTAAAACTATCCTCATCATATAATCTCGGACTGAAACTTTTAGTGGTGGATCTTGTGGCAAAACTGGAGGATTGTATTCAACCACTTGTTGATTGACAGTGAATAGGCAAAACTGAAATTTTCACTTGTCTTAGTTCCACGGACTATAACTAGCATAAGTTTTCTTAGTGAATCTATAAATGCTTGAATTGTATCTAACCTTTTATTCAAAGCTTCTTGTGTATCGATACGTTCTTAGAATAAAGCTAGTACTTTGGTATTTAACTCATCATTGGAAACCATCTAGATCTAAGAACTGACTTGAAAAATCATAAAAAATATTGAGGCCAAACTATAATTTCAAAAACATTGGGGGCCAAACTAAAATTTTTAAAATTGTTGGGGGCCAAAGTGTAATTCTGAAACTTCAGGGATGAAACTGTAATTTTGCTAAGCAGTGTATTGTGTAATTTCAGTGGTGTTGGGTCTGAACTTTTTGTAGGTTTAGGTACTGTTGGGCTGGTTAATATGGAATGGGGTTGATTTTTATTTTTTTCTTAGGCTGGCTATTGTTGTGTTGGATTTAAATGGGCTTGGGTTAGTTGGTCAGAATGCCAAATAAAGCCAAGTCAGGTGGACCCCCAACTTAAACTCAGCGACTGGCTCCAAGATAAAACCAAAGCCTATTTTTTTTTTATTTTGATGTCGACAAACCTGAACAAGAAGCAGATCATGGCATGTGTCGAAGTGTAGACGTTAATGGCAGCAACAACACAAAACTAAGTGTAACAAGAGCCAGAGAATGGGGAAGCAAAAGAAAGACCTAATGGATTGGAGTTTTGCTCTGATACCAATTAATGCAGACAGAAAGGAGTAGAAATTAGAGAATAGAGAACAAAGAGAAGAAATTGAGGTTTACCTTATCCTCGCAAGGAATCGGTTAATAAATACAAATCTCTGAAGAGAAACTAATCAATTCATATTCATCAATCTAATTCTAATAATTGGGATTATGCCATTATTTATAAGACAAGTGTACTACCCAAATAAAAAGTACTCTCTAGCTAAAAAAAGGTCTATCTAAATCTTCTAATGAGATGATTATTAGGTAACCAAATAATCTAATAAATAATAAAAATAAATAAAATTCTAATCTTCAATTTTATGTCTATCGAATCCCTTTACAATCCCTATCACTATCCCTTAATTTATCAACTATATATGCTACCTCTACATTTTCCCTGACAAACAATAACACAACATAGCGGTCTTATGGGAAAAAAGAAAAGGCAATCAATAAGGAGAATTTTCCATGCTCCCAGACTAAAGAGATCACAAAACATAAAACATGTCCTAACATCTTAAAATGGATTATATTATAGTGAGTCAAGTTGTACAAAAAGCTAAGCTTGCTAAACTTAGAAGGGAAAGAACAAAAACAGATATTTCACTAAAGAGCACCAAAGGAGGATAGGGACTAGGTAATCTCATCCCACCAAAAACAGCTACAAAAGGTTCAACTAAAATAAAGGTGTCCATAACAATTTAGAGAGTCCAACAACTAGTGCTTTAATTTTGTGTTAGGAGGTTCAACTTCTTTGGATGAACAAGTATTCCTTTCTTTTCAAATGCACCACACACATAGGTGCTATCCATGCACCTCTCTGACTTTTCAACAAAAGATTGCACACCTCCAGCTAATCCAACCTAAACTGCTGAACTAAGCATGACATGTTACATTATAGAGAGGACTCAAAAGTGGCTAGCACCGGGTAATGGATCAATAGGAAGTTCAATATTCGGTATATTCCTTGCATTAAAAAAAACTATGTTGGGAGACTTCGCACCTTTCCAACCAAATTATTAGATAGTCAAATATATTCTTTTTTGCAGAATCTTATAAAAGTCATATGTCACCCTTCGAGGATGCCAGTCACAAGAAATTATCCGCCACAAAAATCAAAAGAATGTACAAAAGGAAAATACCCTCAATGTACAGGACAAACACAAACTATACAAAGTATACCAAAAAGAACATGTAACATTTTGAGCTTTAGTCCTGCAAAAAACCCTCCCAAAACTGGGATCATATCCTTAGATAGCCTGCTAACAAGTGCATGCTTATAAACTGCAAACTTAATCCAGAAATGCAGCTTCTAAAGGTTCACCCAGCCACACCAATGATCATGAGACAGTCCCACTTCCCAATTCCCACAGCATAGATAAAGTCTTGCAAACGAATTTTGATAATGTTTTGTAAAATATTGATGCATTAATTGAGACATCGTCAGCATTCATACGAAGTTAGTTAGACAGCCAATACAAAATACACTGGCTAGGCAGGATAAAGACACCGAAGTCACTTTTCGGAAAAAAATATACTGAAATTAATTATTTTATTTAGCAGTAGTGCAGAAAACAATAGAACAGAGAAGAACGAACCTGCAGGCCAGTTGTGCGATTAAGAAGCATACATATTACAATGACCCTCCAAGGATCATGGAAATGATCCTCTTGGAGGAGATTATAAGGTGAGCGTGGAGGCTTCCATGTGTTATCTGCAGTTTTTCTTTGGTAAGCTTCGTCCTGCTTCTGGACCGTAGAAAAAACAGAATTAACTGCCGCGGCAGTTTTAGGCTTTCTGTGAGACACTTTGCACTCAGTCGGGCCTCTCAATGAGTCAGAATTTGTACTCTCTTCTTCTCTCAAAACATTGTGGAAATAAGGAGAAACCTTCACTGTGGTGGCACTTTTCATTGCACATGGTTTTGGCAATTTCATCTTCAGATGCTTCCCTTCACTTATTACTACTTGTTCCCCCATTGACTTCATGAAATAAGGGGAAATAAATTGAACTTCAGCATGTGCCTTTTTGGGACAATTTTCACTCTTTCTCTTCCTGTGGTGAAAACTCTTTTCAGATCCATTGTCATTTTCAAACCCAGTTTCTGCTTTCAATTCACAATTGCAATGCAACAAGTCAGCATCATCCTCAGCCACATTGGCTCCATTGCCACAGCATTCAGTACCAATAATGAGTGGATAGATTGCCTTCTCAACTACAAATTCAGGTTCTGTCGCCTTGTTCTTCTCCTTATCCTCATTCCCCTCTTTTCCTTCATTTGTATTCTTCTGGAAGTAAGGACTGCAAGCTTGCAATTTCGAGACATTCTCACAGTCCTCTTCAGTCCTTCTCCCTTTTACACAGGTACTACCCTTGTATGCGAGTTGTGAGAACAGCTCATCAATTTTAAACTTATTCCGCACAATGCCATCAACATCATTGGCAAGAACTGAGGTACCAGTTTTTCCCTCAGCTGAAGTACTGACCAGTATCATCTCCTTCTCATCCTCAATTGACTCTTCTTTGACTCTTGTCTGAGAACATGGAAGAATCATAATAGAATTTGTATACTTTTTCCTCCTCTTCCTCTTGCTTTCCCCCTGATAGCTGTCCAACAAAAGCGAATCCCCCATTGCTTTGTTCCACTTCATGTAGGGATACACATTAATAATTTCTGTTTCAGTCAAGGAATCATCTTCCATCCTCATTTTCCTATCCTTATTGCTCCTCTCTTCAGGGGAAACAAATTGAACTTCAGCATGTGCTTTTTTGGGACCATTTTCACTCTTTCTCTTCCTGTGGTGAAAACTCTTTTCAGATCCAGTGTCATTTTCAAACCCCGTTTGTGCTTTCAATTCACAATTACAATGCAACAAGTCAGCATCATCCTCAGCCACATTGGCTCCATTGCCACAGCATTCAGTACCAATAATGAGTGGATCGATTGCCTTCTCAACTACAAATTCAGGTTCTGTCGCCTTGTTCTTCTCCTTATCCTCATTCCCCTCTTTTCCTTCATTTGTAGTCTTCTGGAAATAAGGACTGCAAGCTTGCAATTTTGAGACATTCTCACAGCCCTCTTCAGTCCTTCTCCCTTTTACACAGGTACTACCCTTGTATGCAAATTGTGAGAACAGGTCATCAATTTTAAACTTATTCCGCACAATGCCATCAACATTATTGGCAAGAACTGAGGTACCAGTTTTTCCCCCAGTTGAAGTACTGACCTGTATCATCTCCTTCTCATCCTCAATTGACTCTTTTTTGACTCTCGTCTGAGAACACGGAAGAATCATAATAGGATTTGTATACTTTTTCCTCCTCTTCCTCTTGCTTTCCCCCTGATAGCTGTCCAACAAAAGCGAATCCCCCATTGCTTTGTTCCACTTCATGTAGGGATACACATTAATAATTTCTGTTTCAGTCAAGGAATCATCTTCCATCCTCATTTTCCTATCCTTATTGCTCCTCTCTTCAGGGGAAACAAATTGAACTTCAGCATGTGCTTTTTTGGGACCATTTTCACTCTTTCTCTTCCTGTGGTGAAAACTCTTTTCAGATCCAGTGTCATTTTCAAACCCCGTTTGTGCTTTCAATTCACAATTACAATGCAACAAGTCAGCATCATCCTCAGCCACATTGGCTCCATTGCCACAGCATTCAGTACCAATAATGAGTGGATCGATTGCCTTCTCAACTACAAATTCAGGTTCTGTCGCCTTGTTCTTCTCCTTATCCTCATTCCCCTCTTTTCCTTCATTTGTAGTCTTCTGGAAATAAGGACTGCAAGCTTGCAATTTTGAGACATTCTCACAGCCCTCTTCAGTCCTTCTCCCTTTTACACAGGTACTACCCTTGTATGCAAATTGTGAGAACAGGTCATCAATTTTAAACTTATTCCGCACAATGCCATCAACATTATTGGCAAGAACTGAGGTACCAGTTTTTCCCCCAGTTGAAGTACTGACCTGTATCATCTCCTTCTCATCCTCAATTGACTCTTTTTTGACTCTCGTCTGAGAACACGGAAGAATCATAATAGGATTTGTATACTTTTTCCTCCTCTTCCTCTTGCTTTCCCCCTGATAGCTGTCCAACAAAAGCGAATCCCCCATTGCTTTGTTCCACTTCATGTGGGGATATACATTAATAATTTCTGTTTCAGTCAAGGAATCATCTTCCATCCTCATTTTCCGATCCTTATTGCTCCTCTCTTCTTCACTCACCATCTTTGTGGTCATCTTACTATAACTGTCATTTATTCTGTTCTTTTTCTTATTTTTGCCACTGGCCTCATTCATTTCTTCTGCAAGCCGAGCCCCATTGGATACACCCCATTTGGCCCCATCAGCCTTAATTTTCAATTTAACTTTCGTTTCAATAGACAAACTGTATTGTGTCCTTAATTTCTCAACATCTTCATTCTTCTCTTCTCCACTCGCATGTTTCAGATAATCCAGAGAAATAACCTCCGAACTTGAGGTTGTCTGACTATGATTCTCCTTCCTTTTTCTCTTATTCTTCTTCTTGCCACCACCCTTATTCATCTCCTCTGAAACAGCGTCCCCACTGCCTACATCCATATCCGTCTCATTCGATTTTGTACATAAATTAATACCTACAATGGGTTGCTTATAAATATCATATCTCGATTCTTGTTGAACTTCTTTCTGAAAGTATGGAGAATGGATTACCTGTGAATACTGAAACTTCACAGAATGCTTGCCATTTCGTCCTTTCCCCTTTTCCTTCTCCTTATTTTTCCTCTTCTTATTGCCAGTGTCCTCCTTCATACAAGCTGAAAACCCACCCTTACTTTGATGCCCACTTGCAACAGAAAATTCAAAACTCAATTCTGGTGGGTATCTGGATTTTTTCTTTCTCACCTTCTCGTTCTTCACTTGTCCATCAATGGCGCTGGTTTTGGCTTTCACTTTGGCTATGACTTGTTGATCAAAATCCATATCTTCCTGATCCTTCTCTTCTTCTTTGCTGCCTTCCTGCAAGCGACCACGCTTATTTTCCCTCTCTGGCTCTTCCTCAAATACCTTATTTCTCTTCTACTGATTCTTCTTGCCAATACCATCCATGATCTGTTAAGAAAAATTATCCCCATTTAGAGCAAGTGAATCAATTGATGAATAGGGTTTTCTCTTCTTCACCTTCTCTTGGCTCGTCGTCCTTGGAGAACCTTAACATCGGCTTTCCCATCAGTATTCCAAACTTTGTCACCGCTATTGTAAACATACCAAGAAATTGCCTTCGATTGCTGATCACCAGCGCATTGGATCGGGTATCATCCCTTCTTAAAATACTCAAAGTCCGTCCTTAGAAAGCACGAAAAAGGACAAATAAAAGTTTAAAAAGAGTTTACACCATAAAAAAATTAGGTAAATTTTTGTAGCAAAAAAACATTAGGTAATACTATTTACACCCCTAAATATATGATTTTATCTCATTAAGCTAGCTATAAATTATTNAAAAAAACATTAGGTAATACTATTTACACCCCTAAATATATGATTTTATCTCATTAAACTGTAAATTATAAAACTATTAAGTTCACCATTTTTCTACTCACCCATGGTAATTAAGCCAACCTCATTATATACTCACCTTACTAATGACTAAATTCATTTAAATCTTTACTNTAAATTATTAAACTATTAAGTTCACCATTTTTCTACTCACCCATGGTAATTAAGCCAACCTCATTATATACTCACCTTACTAATGACTAAATTCATTTAAATCTTTACTTTTTGAGTTTCTTTCTATATCTCATCTTAGATAGCCTATATAAAAATATATTTAATTTGATTATCTAGTATAAATCTCTTACCTAATGTTCAAGCTAGTATTAGTTCAAAGTTTATTTTATTTTATTATATTAGCAATACATAATGTGCGTAGTACATAAATAAATTTAAATAATAAATATGTGCCNTTATTATATTAGCAATACATAATGTGCGTAGTACATAAATAAATTTAAATAATAAATGTGCTGAATAATTACTCTGTATTTTAATTATTGTTAAATTTAATTATTACTTTATTCTACAATTCTTTGAGTACCTTATCTGCATCTTTTCGACCTTTTTAGGCATTTTGACATCTAATTATATTATACAATTATTAATATTTATTTTGTTAAATAGATTGATTAGATCGCTTATAATATTATTGGATACTAAAAATATAATATAATATATATTTTACCGTAGAATTCAATCTAGTAACTACATGTAATTTAACATGTTTAGAACTTTACTTCTTCATATAGATATAAAATATCGTATGTAACGGATGACTAATAAATAAGTTCAAAAGAATTTAAAAATTTTTATAAAACAATTCAAAACAAGTTAAAAGTCAAATAGGAGTAAAAAAATAAAAATTAAATAAAAATATATAGATGAGTATAATTAAATTTATTATAATAATTAAGGATAAAATAAAAAATCAAAAGTTTTTCGCAGATGATGATATTTATAAATAATATAGCTGCAATTTTTTTTTATCAATATCAATGATTTTTATCCATTTGTATATAATATATATAAATATATATAGGGTTAAATATGTGTGTGTGTGTGAGTGTTTATATATAAATATACAAACTTAACTTACATCATTTTTTTGAACAAAAATTCACAGATTAGAATATAAAAAAAATATTTGAGTGGAGGCTTATTCAATTTTTTTTTTCTTAACAATCAAACATGATTTTTTATATATATTTTATTCAGAATCTAGTTGTTTGGATCTTGACATATCAAGACACAACTAAGAAGAATTATTTTATGACTTTTTATTTTGGTTAAACATTGGACAAGGTGGAGTTAATCATTAATGGGGTGGTTATAGAATGGGGTGGCCTTAGTCCTTAGTGGGGTGAATATAGAAAGGGGTGAATTTAATAGTTTTATAATTGATAGTTTAATGGGATGGAAAAACATATTTGTAAGGTGGGGCTACTCATTTTACCACTATGTTTTTGGACGTTGGAAGCATAAATGTGTGAATAATTGCCAAATGGATACACTATTGCAAAAATATCAAGTACATATTGGGTTTAGACTCTTAGTCGTTTCATAACCATTCGTGTTTTTGAGGGAAATAGACAGAGCAAGAAACAAAAAAAATGAACCCACACGAGAACCTTATTTCATGTGTGTGATTGGGTTGAAACCTACTCAAGATTTACCAAAATTCAAATATTAGATTGTCTAAACCTTAGATCTAGTTTGTGTGGGAACTAGAGATGAAACCCAATCCCTAACAATGTCACACTCTCGGATTTCCTAGGGCGCATTTATTTAAGAAAATAGATTTATAAGTAAAATCAAACACTACTTTAGCATCTATCACCAAATTTATGACCAATCTTGCTTTTCAATAATCTTACAATGAACATAAGTTTTTCAATTGTAAATTGTACAGAGCAATCTATGAAGTTCTATTCAAAAGGAGATTTTGCTTCTTCTTTATTTTCAATAGGAATGCATGACAAAATTATCCCTCCCTATAGATCTTCATGGCATAAACTCATTTCTGTCTCCCCCCTTCCTCCCCCGGCCAGAAATCTGGATTTGGTGGCTAGAACAAGGTGACACCAAACACTACCTCTTATAAAAAACTTTGTGAATTTTTACTAGAAATATGATTGGGCTCTATTTGAAAACTGGATAGGCAAGTTGGTATGGAGCATTACCTTCTAAACAATTATACAATCATACAACCTATATCCTCGGTTACCATTTGAAAATCCACCATAAACACCAAAATCTGTACCACATACAAAATTCTAAACTAGGGGAAAATAAATAAAGGCTCATATATCCATGTAGCCCCATGACTCATCATTGTATTTAAATGTGACCCAGACATCAACCAGACAAAGTGATGAAGTCAATGGGTCACTAATTCAACATTGGTCACCTAGTTGAACTGTTACTACTATAGAAACACAACTTATTGAAAATAATATAATTTTACCATGAAATTATATACTACATGATCTTAAAATTTTCCCAATATATATGTCAAACTCACACACACACACATGTAGAGTTGCGTGATACTGAAGCTATGTAGTGTACTTTATTAGAAAAATGATTATAATAGGTAAATTTTATAAGGTCAAATATACTATCATCTCAACAAAATCTGGGAGTGCTAAATATGAGATCAACCTTGAATGTTGAAATAGAAGTATATGAACCAAAGGGGGATAAATAGGTCTTATGCAATCTAATGCAAAATTGTGCCCAAATAAAACTTGATTCACACAATTAAAAATTCGACAAAGAATTAACCCATATGTGACCAAGAATTTTGACCTAATTAGTAAATGTGTGTGTTAATTCAAGTTAAAGCAATTCAATGCAAAACAATCCACCAATCTTATCTCTCCAAATCATGGTTCAAAGTCGCAGTATCAGCCATCGACTCGGAGGATGCTGATACACATCGGTCGCGGCGCGATTTCGGCTGATACGCTCAAAATGTAAGATAGAAGTTCTNTTTGACCTAATTAGTAAATGTGTGTGTTAATTCAAGTTAAAGCAATTCAATGCAAAAAAATCCACCAATCTTATCTCTCCAAATCATGGTTCAAAGTCGCAGTATCAGCCATCGACTCGGAGGATGCTGATACATATTGGTCGCGGCGCGGTTTCGGCTGATACGCTCAAAATGTAAGATAGAAGTTCCAAAAAAATTTGAAAAAAATTTAAAAAATTCTAAAAATATAAACATCATCATTCATACATCATATGTCCACTATACATCCAAAAACACATTAAACATAATTAAAATGAAACATAAAATCACTACCAAAAATAAGATTGAACCATAATCACTGCCACATTGAATGACGATGAGGCTCAAAATCGTCGTTATTGTCTCTAGGATAATACAAATTAGGATACTATCCACCATAAGGATAAGAGTATAAGTGTGAATACGGGTCTAATTGGNAAATAAGATTGAACCATAATCACTGCCACATTGAATGACGATGAGGCTCAAAATCGTTGTTATTGTCTCTAGGATAATACAAATTAGGATACTATCCACCATAAGGATAAGAGTATAAGTGTGAATACGAGTCTAATTGANATCGTCGTTATTGTCTCTAGGATAATACAAATTAGGATACTATCCACCATAAGGATAAGAGTATAAGTGTGAATACGGGTCTAATTGGGTTGGTTGAGTTGATTGGCTAGATGACCCATAATCAGAGTAGTGTGACTTTGGAGGTTGTACTGGCTAATTCTTATGCTGATATTACCCAAAACCACAATATTCACGACCACTACTAGTAGAAGACTGATCATATCCATACAAGTTGACATTATCCGATATCGTGTTAGAAGATCCATCATGATGTCTCCTTAGAACACAATCATAATAGCCACTAGTACTAGTATTAGTAGATCTCTCAAGATGCGTAGGGCGATGGCCATAATGCCCAGCACTATTAGTACTAATAGACCTTGCAAACTGTGAAAGGATACCATATCTATATGATTCATGTGCATAACTATATTCTATACTACTACTTTGATGATGTCCGTAAGACATGTATCCTTCATGTGATGCCAATCCCAAACTCTGCATATGATCATCAATATCTTACCGACCAAGTGAATGATGGTGACATCTATTGGAATAATTATCACTAATGGAAAAGTTTAAATTCCTCCATTGTTTCATTGCCCCTGGTCAATATCCATGGTGTGTATCTTGTGTGACATAATAATTGTCTTGCTCCTATGCCCATGACATACCACCAATTAGCTGAGTATCACCACCATCTCCAATAATCCCTCCACCACTACTCTTGTTGCCCTCATCATTATCTCCACCATGATTACTAGCATCATCATCATCATTATTACTACCATTACGACCACCATAACCACCACCATCATAAGTATCAGTAACATTAGCATCATCATCAGAAGAATTACTAAAACTGACAAAAATTCTTATAGCCTTTTTACCCTTATTGGTTGACCTCGTATCTTTTTCAGATCTTCTGGTAGTGGCATAGTTGCTAGATGTTGGAGCTGTATTAGTGTCACCTTCATCAATTGCATCTCGTCCACTTCCACCTTCTTCAATGTCACGAATACCTTTATCAAGTCAACCTAAGTTATCAGGCGGTAAAATTGGTTCCTCCCTCTCTCTTATCCACTCATCTAATATGTCATAATCATTAAAAATGTATTTCAGATCAATTGGATTATAAAAATCATCATTTTCATGCTAATACAACAAATTTCTAACTCACAACCGCATATTATAGTGCACAAAAATTAGCTTATGTAGCTTTTGCATTGTCAATCAGTTGCGAAGTTTTGTATAGATCAGTGACCATGTACTCCAATTTTTTTCACACCATGATGATGAAAATGTTTGACTTAAGATTTTGACTGCAATTTTTTGAAGATGGGGAGCTTTTTCACCATAATTGATCCACCATTCATCTACAAAAAAAAATGTACAATATTAGTATTTGTCCATAAGAGTAACAAATGATAATTTAATAAATACATATAGTTTAAATAATAAACTTGTAAGGGAGACATGTACAACTTTCCTAGTGAGTGCATTCTCAAACTCACCATGTTTGTCAGTATATAATTCAATCTGTAATTTATTGTGTAATGTATTACGTATGCGACCAATACATATACATATTATAATAAATATTATAAAAAATTGTCATACCTCATTCATTGTCTTTACTTGTTTATCCAAATATGGTTTCTATCTNATGTATTACGTATGCGACCAATACATATACATATTATAATAAATATTATAAAAAATTATCATACCTCATTCATTGTCCTTACTTGTTTATCCAAATATGGTTTCTATCTTTTAATAATCTCTTTCAATCCAGATCTTACCTCAGGATGGTCGAAAAATTGATTATAATACTGAAAAATTGGATTTAAGAAATAAGCTGCAAATTTTTTAACAATTTAATGTAAGTTAGTGGAAAACTATAATATTTTAAAAGGTAATACACAATGAAAAATTTATATTTGTAAATAATTTTACCTAGTGCATGCAAGTGTCTATGCAATTGGGTCTCTCATCTTTTGTCAATCACGGCCTAGTATTTCCTCCAATTTTTGATTAAATGTTGTATGACAAGTTTAGCCTTGTCCGTTGCCTCATAGAAAATTGATAAAGTCAGTTTTTTGTCTTGATCAACTATCTTTAAGACCCTAATAAGATGCTACATGATAGATTGAACTTCTCTAGCCTTCTTCCAAACTTGGTTAATCAAAATAAGGTTTGAGACTATATTTCTTATTTTTCTCCTCTTCTTGTCTTTGTTGAACTCATGACATTCAACGGTGGTGCATATTCTTTTCAAGTCTGATTCATAATGGATAAGACTTTCAATGGTGATGAATTCAGTGGCAAATCGTATTATACCTGGCCTCCATAAATCTCTGTCTCTAGTATGTTGCTTCATAAGTTCACCACTTTGAGACTGTTGTAGATAAAGAATGTGATCGTCTTAGAATCATCTATGGTCTCCTTGATTGTTTTCATATGACCAATATCTTCTACCATCAAATCGATACAATGGGCTGCATAAGGAGACCAAAATAAATGTTTCCTTTTATCCATCAACATCTTACCAGCTGCTTTAAAGCTTGCCTCATTGTCGGTTATTATATGTACTACATTTTCTTCTCCAACTTCATCAACTTTATCTATAAGAGAGAAAATATAGTCAGCAGTTTTTGAAATGTTGGTGGTATCAACTAAAGTATTAATCATACTACGGTCACAATAAATCATGGAATTGATAATGAGTTTCTTAGTTCTAGAACTCCACCCATTAGATATGATTGTGCAACCATATTGAGGCCATTTTACCTTCATCGAGGATATATACACGTCAAGCTCTTGAACCTCCTCCTCCAAATAAGAACTACCAATTTGATATCCTGTGGGGCCCTTTAATCATGGGCCTACATCCACAAATAATGTTAATCATTGACTGATAGTAAGGCCCACTATCAGCTGCATTGAATGGAATTGCATTGAAGAGGAAGAACTTTGAAATAATTTATCCCACTTTTTTTCAGGTTTTCACCTACGAACATGCCTTTTACTGACTTTTGTTTAGACGGGAACATGTACGGATCAATGTCACATATAGGCACGCTGACACATTCTTTTACACTATAGCTACGTGATGGTCCACGCTTGATTTCTGAGCCAGATGGTTGTGATGATCTAACACCAAAAAAATGACCCTTAGTAGAATGATTGCTTGCATTTGATACAAAGTGCCTACGACCCTCTTCCTCCATCCAAGACATTTGACGGCTTTCCTTCATTGCATTCTTTAATTGTCTTCTTTCAAAATCACCCTCTTCAATTTGATTCTCACCATCATCATCATTATCATCATCCAGGTTGCAAAAATCTTCATCTCGTGATGATTGTATAATTCGTTCTTTTTTTCTTATTTACATAAGCCCTTTCTTTACTACAATCACTGAGATGTTGTCTCAAGAATTGTGACACTTCTTTTGGTACGCATGGACATCCTTCCACCTAGCCAGATACATGTGCAATATGCTGCTTCATTCGATTAATATCCTCATGAACTATTTTTCCACAATAGTTGCACTTTGTAATTTGTCAATCACCACCAACAGGTGTTGCGTGTTTCCAACCAATGTTGTGTTGTTTCGGAGCCATTCTACAATGTCACAAATTCCAAATAATTAAATAAGTAACATGCAATTGATTGATTTCAAACTTCCAAAAATATGTAGTTCAATTTTTCCTTCTTCTATTTTAGTTTTTCACTTATAAGTTTTTTTATTATTAAAAAACAATACTTGTAATATTTATTTAATAAATAAGTAATTTAAATATAAAAATAATGTAATTGTAACATTTAATTTTACATAATTTGAAATAGAACATATATCCACTCATTTATTATTAAAAATATTAATGTATCTAATTATTACATTAAAGATTTTTATAATTGATGAAAGAGAAAAAAATCTTTAATAATTAATGAAAGAGTCAAAACAGCCTATTACAGGAATCGAACTAGTGACTTTTAGTATGGTAATATGTGTCTCTACCCAATTGACCTACTACAATCAATTTTAACGTGGAAACTCTCTAAGGAAAAACCAAGCGACCATCTTTGGTCCACCTAAACCTAATCCACTAGTTTCAACTTAGATTATGATTTTGAAGTCCTATACCTGAACACATTCCATGTCTAGTAGTTTTCTCCCTTGAATCTTCACTCCGAAAATGCACTGCAAATGTCTTTACAACTAGCTTCAAAGGCAACAAATTAAGCTCCATGATATGCCCTTGGAATCCTCTTTCTTCTCCTCTTTGGAATCATCCTTTGATCCTTAGTTTGCCTCCTTGGATTTTTTGTGTTGTGGGTTTGATGGGTCAACAAGATCTTCAACAATAGTTGCTCAAATTCTCATGGAATTAAATGTTAATCTAGAAGGGATTGGGACTGGGATTGATCTTGGCTAGGATAAGTTCTCTCTTGACTAGGTAGCCTTTCTTAAACCCTAAAGCCTCTCTTTAACATTTTTGGATGTCTATTAGGTCATAGGAGTCATCCTCTATTTATAGTAATAGGAAATAAGAGGTAGATGGACATGGAAGTAATGTTATTCATGGCAGAGTTGGAATAGTTGGATACTCATGTGCGGGGTGTCCCATGATATCATAAATTCCACAAACTTCCTCTTGTTGGACGGATTTGAATTCAATGACTTTTCTCAATTCCATGGCTTCAACCTTCCTAGCCAACACAGTTATCCTGGCACTAAGGTCATCCTATTCCCTAAGGTGATACTTGCCTCCATTAGATGAGGGGCAATAGAAGGGTTAGTCTTAGGTGTGATCTCTGGAGGGGTAATAGTGTCCCAAGATTGGGAGTTTTTGGCTAATCGATCAAAATACTTAGATGCTTCATTAGTGTCATTCAAAAGTTTACCATTGCACATCATATTTATGAATTGGCGAATTTGGTTAGTTAGGACTTCATAGAAAATGCTTATGGTGCACCAAATTTCATTGCCATAATGTAGGCAAGAGTTTAATAAATCTTTAAAACGCTCCCAAACTTCAAAAAATGCTTCATTTTCTTTTTGAGAAAAATTTATGATTTTCCATTTCAAAACATTAGTTCTATCTATTGGGAAAAAACCTTTTCGAGACTTAGTTTGCATCTCTTNTTCTACAATGTCACAAATTCCAAATAATTAAATAAGTAACATGCAATTGATTGATTTCAAACTTCCAAAAATATGTAGTTCAATTTTTCCTTCTTCTATTTTAGTTTTTCACTTATAAGTTTTTTTATTATTAAAAAACAATACTTGTAATATTTATTTAATAAATAAGTAATTTAAATATAAAAATAATGTAATTGTAACATTTAATTTTACATAATTTGAAATAGAACATATATCCACTCATTTATTATTAAAAATATTAATGTATCTAATTATTACATTAAAGATTTTTATAATTGATGAAAGAGAAAAAAATCTTTAATAATTAATGAAAGAGTCAAAACAGCCTATTAGAGGAATCGAACTAGTGACTTTTAGTATGGTAATATGTGTCTCTACCCAATTGACCTACTACAATCAATTTTAACGTGGAAACTCTCTAAGGAAAAACCAAGCGACCATCTTTGGTCCACCTAAACCTAATCCACTAGTTTCAACTTAGATTATGATTTTGAAGTCCTATACCTGAACACATTCCATGTCTAGTAGTTTTCTCCCTTGAATCTTCACTCCGAAAATGCACTGCAAATGTCTTTACAACTAGCTTCAAAGGCAACAAATTAAGCTCCATGATATGCCCTTGGAATCCTCTTTCTTCTCCTCTTTGGAATCATCCTTTGATCCTTAGTTTGCCTCCTTGGATTTTTTGTGTTGTGGGTTTGATGGGTCAACAAGATCTTCAACAATAGTTGCTCAAATTCTCATGGAATTAAATGTTAATCTGGAAGGGATTGGGATTGATCTTGGCTAGGATAAGTTCTCTCTTGACTAGGTAGCCTTTCTTAAACTCTAAAGCCTCTCTTTAACATTTTTGGATGTCTATTAGGTCATAGGAGTCATCCTCTATTTATAGTAGNAATATGTAGTTCAATTTTTCCTTCTTCTATTTTAGTTTTTCACTTATAAGTTTTTTTATTATTAAAAAACAATACTTGTAATATTTATTTAATAAATAAGTAATTTAAATATAAAAATAATGTAATTGTAACATTTAATTTTACATAATTTGAAATAGAACATATATCCACTCATTTATTATTAAAAATATTAATGTATCTAATTATTACATTAAAGATTTTTATAATTGATGAAAGAGAAAAAAATCTTTAATAATTAATGAAAGAGTCAAAACAGCCTATTACAGGAATCGAACTAGTGACTTTTAGTATGGTAATATGTGTCTCTACCCAATTGACCTACTACAATCAATTTTAACGTGGAAACTCTCTAAGGAAAAACCAAGCGACCATCTTTGGTCCACCTAAACCTAATCCACTAGTTTCAACTTAGATTATGATTTTGAAGTCCTATACCTGAACACATTCCATGTCTAGTAGTTTTCTCCCTTGAATCTTCACTCCGAAAATGCACTGCAAATGTCTTTACAACTAGCTTCAAAGGCAACAAATTAAGCTCCATGATATGCCCTTGGAATCCTCTTTCTTCTCCTCTTTGGAATCATCCTTTGATCCTTAGTTTGCCTCCTTGGATTTTTTGTGTTGTGGGTTTGATGGGTCAACAAGATCTTCAACAATAGTTGCTCAAATTCTCATGGAATTAAATGTTAATCTAGAAGGGATTGGGACTGGGATTGATCTTGGCTAGGATAAGTTCTCTCTTGACTAGGTAGCCTTTCTTAAACCCTAAAGCCTCTCTTTAACATTTTTGGATGTCTATTAGGTCATAGGAGTCATCCTCTATTTATAGTAATAGGAAATAAGAGGTAGATGGACATGGAAGTAATGTTATTCATGGCAGAGTTGGAATAGTTGGATACTCATGTGCGGGGTGTCCCATGATATCATAAATTCCACAAACTTCCTCTTGTTGGACGGATTTGAATTCAATGACTTTTCTCAATTCCATGGCTTCAACCTTCCTAGCCAACACAGTTATCCTGGCACTAAGGTCATCCTATTCCCTAAGGTGATACTTGCCTCCATTAGATGAGGGGCAATAGAAGGGTTAGTCTTAGGTGTGATCTCTGGAGGGGTAATAGTGTCCCAAGATTGGGAGTTTTTGGCTAATCGATCAAAATACTTAGATGCTTCATTAGTGTCATTCAAAAGTTTACCATTGCACATCATATTTATGAATTGGCGAATTTGGTTAGTTAGGACTTCATAGAAAATGCTTATGGTGCACCAAATTTCATTGCCATAATGTAGGCAAGAGTTTAATAAATCTTTAAAACGCTCCCAAACTTCAAAAAATGCTTCATTTTCTTTTTGAGAAAAATTTATGATTTGCCATTTCAAAACATTAGTTCTATCTATTGGGAAAAAACCTTTTCAAGACTTAGTTTGCATCTCTTGCCATGTACCTATCTTTTTTTTTTTTTAATGTACCTATCAATCTAGGTCTCAATGAATTTAGTAAAGTTTTAGTCTTATCCTTGATGGAAAAAGTAAAAACCTTCAACCTAACCACATCTTGAGTATAAGTTTGGCCATGAAAAACAGCACAAACTTCCTCCAAATCATTTATGTATAGGCAAGGGTTATTTGACTCTAAGCCATGAAATTTTGGAAGCAATGGCATCATACCCAGTTTAAAAGTAAAATTATTTGCTTTTAAGGAAAAATGATGCATGAAGGGGAACTATGACAATGAGGTTGCAAATATTCACGCAAAGTCCGCTTTGGCGGGTTATTAGGAAAATTATTCTCTGCATGATCACTACTATCATTAGCAATGGTGTTAGGTGTCTGAGACTAGACATGAGAATCAAATAAAATACCAAAAAGAATATCTAAATCCACTTTAAGTAAACACCCTCTATGGTTACGAAACCACGAGTGCATAAAATAAGGAATATAGGTAAACAAAAAGCAAAATGAGAAAAAAATAAAAAGGAACGAGTTTACCGGTTTTGAACAGAATCAAAAAACCAAGCAAACCTCAATGAAAAATGGCAGCAATGATGCCAAAAACTTGCTACAACTTAAAGGTAGCTCACCCAAACATCTAAATATATGTAACTTAAAGGTTACTTGGGAGTATGAGATCGATTCAAGCGAGTGGTAGAACTTAAAACACAAACATCTAAATAAATTAATTGGAAAAGTAGATTAGAGTGCTCAATGATAAAATAAATAAGCGAAGCACTAGAACAATATATAGTAAACACTAAAGCATCAGGGATCCACTTTTAACAAATGTATACTTGATGTTACTAAGTCTTTCATCTTTAGATAGGTCTTCTTCACAAGAGTAGGCAGAATTCGTAGGTGTGCTAGGGAAAAATGATCCCTAATAGTTGGTTTTAAGTTTTATTTGAAGGGAAAAAAAACTAGAATGCATCCTAGGTACTAGAGCCACATCACCCTTAAAGTTGTTAAAGATGTCACATGTATGTACTACAAGTGACTTGAAGTGAGTTCCAGACCTAAGAAAATTCGAATCCTTAAGAGATCATGTTTACTAGTTAAAATTTAAGGTAGTCGGTGTGGAGTAAGATTTATTATTCTTATTTCTATTTTTTAGGACTTTGAAGGATAGGGATCACACTCTAATGGTGAAACAGTCAGAGCAAACCCATTGTAATACCACTTGTTAGGTCCTAGAGGGGGTAACTAAGACCAAACTGAATTCAATGTTTTCTATTTTTTCTTGGAGTTAGCCCTCAAACTATTTCTCTCTATCTACTCAAACAAAGGGAATTTTAGTTAAATAATTAATTCACTCTTGTTGATAAGTATGCATAGGTGTTGTAAGGGGCCAAGCAAGTTGACTGGCTTAGGACAATAAGACCTTGCCATCTATTATGCATCCAAATCAATTCCAATACTATTCAATTTGATTCTTTACACTTGTGCATGTTTAGAAACATGACATTAACCATTGTTTAAGTATGAATGAACCTCAATAATAGACTTGAAGATAATTTAACTCAAATATCAAACAAACATCATCCTTCAGGTTTAACAGTAAATGTCAACATACAACATTAATTAAAGGCATGCTCCTACTTCAATGTAAAAAAGAATGCTCTTCCTTCTCTCTAGATTTTCTCTCTCTAAAAAGCTTTTTGAGAAAGTGAATGAAGGAGTGCATTGATCACAACCAAGATCCCACCGAATCTTTTCTTTTCTTTTCAATAATGGAAGAAGGCCCAATGGACCCACCATCTCGATCGACGGAAGAAGACGACCACCTATAACAAAGCAAAAAAAAAAAAAATTAAGGATTACCACTTGGCATCAACTGAAGTCGAAATGTTGGTGGACCCAGCATACTCTCCTAATGCTGTTGAAGCAGAGTGCAAAATTTTTGCCAAAACCAACAAAAAATTGCAAGCGAAAAAATTATCTTTCAGCCCTCATGGAGGATAGAAATGTAATTTATTTTGATGAATCTTCTTATGGAGATTCATTAGAGGACGNCCAGCATACTCTCCTAATGCTGTTGAAGCAGAGTGCAAAATTTTTGCCAAAACCAACGAAAAATTGCAAGCGAAAAAATTATCTTTCACCCCTCATGGAGGATAGAAATGTAATTTATTTTGATGAATCTTCTTATGGAGATTCATTAGAGGACAAAACTTCTGAAGATCAACATAAAGGACAAGGAGTCTTGAAGAAAACTATTATTGATGCATTCGATTAATCCTGTCCACAAATCAAGGTTTCCCAAAAAACTCTACTGCGTATTCGCAGTAGGTGTAAGGACGGGCTTCTTGTGAAGCTGCTAGGTAAGAATATTGGGTTTAAGATGCTGTGTATGAAAGTTAGAAACATTTGGGCTCTCCAAGGAGACTTTGAAGCAATCAATGTTGATAATGATTTTTATCTATTCAAGTTCCATATGAGGGAGGACTGCATCAAAGTCTAAACTGGAGGCCCTTGGATTGTTATGAACTATTATCTCACTGTTCGAAAGTGGGAACTAGATTTCATACCATCCAGGGCGTCGAAAATCTNCTGTCCACAAATCAAGGTTTCCCAAAAAACTCTACTGCGTATTCGCAGTAGGTGTAAGGACGGGCTTCTTGTGAAGCTGCTAGGTAAGAATATTGGGTTTAAGATGCTGTGTATGAAAGTTAGAAACATTTGGGCTCTCCAAGGAGACTTTGAAGCAATCAATGTTGATAATGATTTTTATCTATTCAAGTTCCATATGAGGGAGGACTGCATCAAAGTCTAAACTGGAGGCCCTTGGATTGTTATGAACTATTATCTCACTATTCGAAAGTGGGAACTAGATTTCATACCATCCAGGGCGTCGAAAATATCAACTGGTATTTAGCTAAGGTTACTAGAGCTTCCTTTTGAATACTATGATGAGAAGACATTATTCCAGATTACAAAGGCATTAGGGAAACCAATTAAAGTCGACATTAAGACTANTTGGCTAAGGTTACCAGAGCTTCCTCTTGAATACTATGATGAGAAGACATTATTCCAGATTACAAAGGCATTAGGGAAACCAATTAAAGTCGACATTAAGACTGCTACTACAGAAAAGGGAAAATTTGCTAGGGTTTGCATGGGAAGGGATCTCAGCAAGCCTCTGATTTCACAATACAAATAAGGCAATAGGATTTTCAGAGTTGAATATGAGTGCCTTCATATGAATTGCTTTGGTTGTGGAAGAATAGGACACATGGAAGCTTACTACCCCTATTCGAATGGGGAAAAATCTCTGATGACGGTCGAAGCGCATGCCTTNTCAGCAAGCCTCTGATTTCACAATACAAATAAGGCAATAGGATTTTCAGAGTTGAATATGAGTGCCTTCATATGAATTGCTTTGGTTGTGGAAGAATAAGACACATGGAAGCTTACTACCCCTATTCGAATGGGGAAAAATCTCTGATGACGGTCGAAGCGCATGCCTTAGCCATAGAAGAAGCACATAACCCAAGGCAAGTTACCTCTAACACCCAATAACAGTCTCTTGGTAAGTCAGAGTTAACCCAGGTTAGGTACAATGTGGAAAATTCAGAGGCAGAGTTTGGGCCTTGGATAAAAGCCCAACCCAGAAGAAGAAGGATGGAGACCAATAAAAGTCTGGTTCCTACTAGGGGCCAAGGTCAACCCAATCGCTTTCAGGATTTACAGCACTAGCCCCAGGAAGTTTTGAGACCTCAAAATCGTGGCCAAGCCCAAATAAAAACAAACCAATGCTACCCAAGCCCAATTTCTAAGACAGTATCTCAATTTGGGTCAAGGAGATCTCGGGAGCAGATATCCTATCCATATTTAACTCAACCCAGTAGAGATAACCCAAAAAAAAATATCTCTGACGCCTCGNACCAATGCTACCCAAGCCCAATTTCTAAGACAGTATCTCAATTTGGGTCAAGGAGATCTCGGGAGTAGATATCCTATCCATATTTAACTCAACCCAGTAGAGATAACCCAAAAAAAAATATCTCTGACGCCTCAGATTCTCCTCATTCATCTTAGGGTCTCCAATGTGATTTGGTTCTTGGTCTTCATCTAATGGACCTGGAGAAAGGGAAGAGCAGGAGTGAGAAAGGAAAAGGATTAAGGGATTTGCCCATCACCTCTTGCAACCAAGAAACCCTAAACGCCTTAGCTTTTTCTTTGTCGTTATAGCCTCTTCCCCCAGATCCTCCTTACATTTCATTACAAAGTAGTGGTTCCCATCAGATTAATCCTAAACCCCTTGACCCATGTTCACTTGAAAGAGAAAGATGAGATGGAAAACTTCCATTTGAAGTCTTTTCAACTGAACAACAATTCAATGGAATTTTTCTTCTACCCGGAGGAGGAATGTAAGTGGATAACTGTTACCCCCTTAGCCATTGGCAANAAGAGCAGGAGTGAGAAAGGAAAAGGATTAAGGGATTTGCCCATCACCTCTTGCAACTAAGAAACCCTAAACGCCTTAGCTTTTTCTTTGTCGTTATAGCCTCTTCCCCCAGATCCTCCTTACACTTCATTACAAAGTAGTGGTTCCCATCAGATTAATCCTAAACCCCTTGACCCATGTTCACTTGAAAGAGAAAGACGAGATGGAACACTTCCATTTGAAGTCTTTTCAACTGAACAACAATTCAATGGGATTTTTCTTCTACCCGGAGGAGGAATGTAAGTGGATAACTGTTACCCCCTTAGCCATTGGCAGCATTTGGCATCGGATAACCTCGCCCACAGGCACCCATGCCTTAGCCAAAATGGTAGAAGTCCCATGCATAACTAAGTGAGGCAGTTTATGCACACGAGCACGTGAGCACAAGTCAACATGCAAGCAAGGAAGTGGGTGGCTTGAATTGTGGGGCGATGCTAGCTTGAATAATGAGCCATGGGCTGGGCCATGGTTAGACATGAATGTAATGCAGNCCTCGCCCACAGGCACCCATGCCTTAGCCAAAATGGTAGAAGTCCCATGCATAACTAAGTGAGGCAGTTTATGCACACGAGCACGTGAGCACAAGTCAACATGCAAGCAAGGAAGTGGGTGGCTTGAATTGTGGGCCGATGCTAGCTTGAATAATGAGCCATGGGCTGGGCCATGGTTAGTCATGAATGTAATGCAATTTGGATGCTGAGGGCTCCTGACACATGCACAACATGTGAGGAAGTTGGGCATGTGCTCTACAGATGGTGGCAGTTCTGGGCAATTTTCTAGTAAGTGCACTACATGTGGGATCTCTGTTAGATTCAGACAAGCATACAAACACCAGTTATAACTTCCCTGTCATCCAATCACAGCAGACCTCTGGTAGCATTTGAATTACAGACATGTGCCTAGGCAGTTGGGCTTGTAACTCCCACCCTGAATATTATAAATAAGGTGTTTGGGGTCTGTAGTGCAACAAGAGAGTTGACAAGTTTTTGTAAACAGACCCCAAGGTTGAGTTCTTTATACTTTATTGAGAAAGAAAGATTTGGCTGTTGCTTGTAAATTTTGTGTGTCTTGCCTGTGTGTTTACTTACTGTCCATTCTCTGTTCTATGTGTATTCTACATGCATTCTGAGTATTTGGCTGAGACTAAGTGTTGGATCTTAGTGCCATCACGAGGCAAAAATTTAGTGAGAAATTTAACCCTGTGACAATTGGTATCAGAGCTTCAGTTTACGACCATGACTGGTGGAAACGCTGCTGAATTACGAGAACATATTGCCCTTCTTGAAGATTTTCTGGGCACCCCTCAGACAGATGGTGCAACTAGTGTGGCTGTGCAGATGGAACAACACGTTATTCAGATTGTGAGATTACATATGGCTTTTGATAGTTATGTGTCTGACACCAATGCAAAGATTGTAACAATGATGGAGGATATCATGTCTCTCACAAACGTTGTCAAAATGAATTTGAAGGATCTTGAAGATGAAGTGTCCCTAGTGAAGAGGGCCATGAATTCTCATCCTACTGTGGGTGAGACATCATCAAAGATTAAAGTCCCTGAACCAAAGGCCTTCGAAGGCACCCGAAGCGCTAAGGATCTAGAGAATTTTCTCTGGAACATGAAGCAGTATTTTAAGGCAGTCCATGCGCCTGATGGAGAGAAAGTGACAATCATCAGTTTGTATTTATCTGGTGAATCCAAATTGTGGTGGAGGACCCATAATATGGACGATGCCTCTGCTGGTCGTCCAAAGATCGAGATGTAGGAGACCCTGAAAAATGAATTGAAGGATCAATTCCTTCATAGCAATACAACTTGGATTGCTAGGGACTTACTCAAAAAGTTAAAGCACACCGGAACAATTTGTGATTACGTGAAGGAGGTTAGTTCGTTGATGCTGGACATCAAGAACATGTCAGAGGAAGACAAACTCTTCAACTTTATGTTCGGACTGCAGGGTTGGGCACAGGCTGAACTGCGAAGGCAGGGGGTACATGATTTGTCCACTGCCATTTCTATAGTAGATGGCCTTGTTGACTTCAAAATGGGCGACAACCAAGGCCCTTTTGAGAAAAAGAAGAAGGATGGTGACGGTAGGAAAGATAAGGCTGACACTTCCAAAGACGCAAAGAAAGCGGATTGGAAGAAAAAGAAAAATGTTGCTGACTTTAACAAGCCAGAAGAAGAAAACTTTTGATTCTGACTGTTTTCTCTGCGGTAGCCCCTATTGTGTCAAAGATNGAAAGATAAGGCTGACACTTCCAAAGACGCAAAGAAAGCGGATTGGAAGAAAAAGAAAAATGTTGCTGACTTTAACAAGCCAGACAACAGCCAGAAGAAGAAAACTTTTGATTCTGACTGTTTTCTCTGCGGTAGCCCCTATTGTGTCAAAGACTGCCCTAAGAGGGAGAAGTTAAGTGCCCTTGTTGTTGCAAGTGAGAATGACAGTGATGACGACTGTCCTACCCGAGTCAACCCTCTGCAGTTGATAAACGCAATTATTGTGGGTAAAGTTCAGCAACCCTGCAAAGGCCTCATGTTTGTTTAGGCANTCACTGACAGATTTTGGACTGTACTGTACTGTTTAATCTCATGGGTTCAGAGTTGAAGTTCTCTATAGCAAGTCATCCCCAGACTGATGGATGGACTGAGCGGATTAATGCCTTGTTGGAGGATTAACTGCGACACTATGTCACTGCAAGTTGGAAAAATTGGGTGGAGCTTATGGACACTGCCTAGTTTTGCTACAACTTGCATAGATCTTCAGCAATAGGAATGAGTCCCTGTGAATTGGCTATGGGACATCAACCACTTACTCCCTATGTAGTGGTAAAACAGAGGACCGGAGGAAAATGTCCTGCTACATATCAGTTTGCTCGTGCCAAGCAGGAGTTGCTTGACGAGGTAAAGGACAGCTTGGCCAAAGCTTCTCGACGAATGAAGAAGTATGTTGATCCAGGTCGTAGACCATCNTTAGACGACTTTGATGTCATCCTAGGGAATGAATTCTTTGTTACAGTAAAAGTGGCACTGATGCCACATCTGAATAGAGTGTTGATCACGAATGAGAAAACACCTTGCTTTGTGTCTGCAGTCACGGTAGACCAAAGCAAGAAAGATGGAAAGCGGAAAGTGGGAATGCNTTAGACGACTTTGATGTCATCCTAGGGAATGAATTCTTTGTTACAGTAAAAGTGGCATTGATGCCACATTTGAATAGAGTGTTGATCACGAATGAGAAAACACCTTGCTTTGTGTCTGCAGTCACGACAGACCAAAGCAAGAAAGATGGAAAGCGGAAAGTGGGAATGCTATCCGCTATGCAAGTAAATGTTGGGTTGAAGAAGGGCGAGATGACATACCTCGCAGCCTTGGTGGAAATCAAACCAGATGTGCTGGTTGAAGTACCTGATATTGTGGCAGATGTATTGGGCGAATTTGCTAATGTTATGCCCCCTGAACTCCCCAAGAACCTTCTACCCAGACGTGCAATTGACCACAAGATAGAACTGGGGCCTGGTGCAAGGTCTCCAGCCCGTGCCCCTTATCGAAAGTCGCCAATGGAACTGACAGAATTAAGGAAGCAATTGAACNCCCCCTGAACTCCCCAAGAACCTTCTACCCAGACGTGCAATTGACCACAAGATAGAACTGGAGCCTGGTGCAAGGCCTCCAGCCCGTGCCCCTTACTGGAAGTCGCCAATGGAACTGACAGAATTAAGGAAGCAATTGAATNCATTGTGGAAAAGGATCAACAGCAAGGCAGTACACCGTGGGCTGGTTCCCAAATACGATGGCCCCTTCGAGGTGATGAAGAAGGTCGAGAATGTTGCCTATCACTTGAAGCTGTCTGATTGATTGAAAATTCACCCAACTTTTCATGTGAGTTTTCTAAAGCCTTTTTAGGAAGACTTGCTGAATGCTGGAAGAAAGTAAGCTTGGAGGGCTTCGCCTATCATCAAGAAATAGTTTGACAGAGAGGTCGACAAGATTCTGTCTCACCAGACCATGGGTCAGAGTAAGAAGAATTGGAGGACTAATTTTCTGGTGCATTGGAAAGGAGGTTCTGAGGCAGACGCAAGTTGGGAACGAGATGTGACTCTTTGGCAGTTTGAGAAACAAATCAAGGAGTATTGGGACAACCTTTCGACGAGGACATCGAGCTCTTCTGGTGGGGTGGTTTNGCCCCTGTTCTATTTCAGAAGAAGCAAGATGGATCGTTGCGCATGTGCATCAACTATCGTGCCTTGAACTAGGTGACTATCAAGAACAAGTACTCTGTTCCGAACGTTGCTGATCTGTTCAACAGACTATCCAAGGCCACTTTCTACACAAAGTTGGATCTCAGAACTGANGCCCCTGTTCTATTTCAGAAGAAGCAAGATGGATCGTTGCGCATGTGCATCAACTATTGTGCCTTGAACAAGGTGACTATCAAGAACAAGTACTCTATTCCGAACGTTGCTGATCTGTTCAACAGACTATCCAAGGCCACTTTCTACACAAAGTTGGATCTCAGAACTGGNACCCATGCCTTAGCCAAAATGGCAGAAGTCTCATGCATGACAGAGAGAGATAGTTTATGCACACGGGCACATGGGCACAAGTCAGCATGCAAGCAAGGAAACAGGTGGCTTGAATTGTGGGGCAATGCTAGCTTGAATAATGAGCCATAGGTTGGGCCATGGTTAGACACGAATATAATGCAATTCGNTGGGACATTACATTAGCCAGGGCAAAATCCGAATGGATGAGAGGAAGGTGAAATCAATTATTGATTGGCTTGCACCAACCAAGGTGTCTAAACTGAGGTCATTTCTTGGCCTAGCCAATTACTACTGCAAGTTCATTGAAGGATATTCAAAGAAATGCAATGTCTTAACTGACTTGCTGAAGAAAGACCAAAAGTGGGACTGGAATAATGCTTGTCAGACAGCTTTTGAGAAGCTGAAGCATGCAGTATCCTCTGCACCTATACTGAGATAATGTGGCAAACACNCTACAGATGGTGGCAGTTCGGGGTAATTTTTTGGCAAGTGCACTGCATGTGGGATCTTTGTCAGATTCAGACAAACATGCAGACACCAGTTATAACTTTCCTGTCATCCAATCACAACAGACCTTTGGTAGCATTTGAAATACATACATGTGCCTAGGAAGTTNAGCTTTTGAGAAGCTGAAGCATGCAGTATCCTCTGCACCTATACTGAGATAATGTGGCAAACACTTATTTCAAGACCCAGAAGAAGTTGACATTGAAGCAGGCTCGATGGCAAGAATTTCTTGCTGAGTTCGATTTTGTATGGGTGCACAGACCCGGGAGGCAAAATCATGTTGCTAATGCGTTGAGTAGGAAAGAGGTCCAAGAATATGTTGCTGCACTATCCAGTGTGTAGATTGACTTCCTGGCAAGAGTCAAAGAACGTGCGCAGACTGATGTTGTTTACGAAAAATTGAAGTAGCAAGTTGGCGAAGGTCTGGTGTGTAGATGCTTGATTGATGATGATCTTCTCTATGCTAAAGGGGGCAGACTCTATGTTCCTACGGGAGGGGAACTACGACTGGAGTTGTTGCGTGAGACACACGATTCTCAGTGGGCTGGACATCCAGGAATAGAGAGGATGCTTGCATTTTTGGCTCGCTCCTATTGTTGGCCCAAGATGGAAAACAATGTTGAAGCCTATATCAGAACCTGTCTAGTGTGCCAACTTGATAAGGTTGAGAAGAAGAAGGCAATAGGCTTGCTTCAGCCCCTGCCCATTTCTGATAAACCGTGGCAATCAACCTCGATGGATTTCATTTGTAATCTGCCAAAGGTTGATGGCATGCGTTCGATTATGGTGGTGGTTGATCGTTTCTCTAAGTATGCGGTGTTCATTCCTGTACCTCATGCTTGCCCTGCAGATGTTGCTGCAGAACTGTTCTACAAGTATATGGTGAAGTACTTAGGATTGCCTGAAGATATAGTCAGTGATCGCGATACCAAGTTCACTGGCAGATTTTGGACTGTACTGTACTGTTTAATCTCATGGGTTCAGAGTTGAAGTTCTCTATAGCAAGTCATCCCCAGACTGATGGATGGACTGAGCGGATTAATGCCTTGTTGGAGGATTAATTGCGACACTATGTCACTGCAAGTTGGAAAAATTGGGTGGAGCTTATGGACACTGCCTAGTTTTGCTACAACTTGCATAGATCTTCAGCAATAGGAATGAGTCCCTGTGAATTGGCTATGGGACATCAACCACTTACTCCCTATGTAGTGGTAAAACAGAGGACCGGAGGAAAATGTCCTGCTACATATCAGTTTGCTCGTGCCAAGCAGGAGTTGCTTGACGAGGCAAAGGACAGCTTGGCCAAAGCTTCTCGACGAATGAAGAAGTATGTTGATCCAGGTCGTAGACCATTGGAATTTCAAGTTGGTGATCTAGTTTTGTTGAAATTGACTCCTACATTGTGGAAAAGGATCAACAGCAAGGCAGTACACCGTGGGCTGGTTCCCAAATACGATGGCCCCTTCGAGGTGATGAAGAAGGTCGAGAATGTTGCCTATCACTTGAAGCTGTCTGATTGATTGAAAATTCACCCAACTTTTCATGTGAGTTTTCTAAAGCCTTTTTAGGAAGACTTGCTGAATGCTGGAAGAAAGTAAGCTTGGAGGGCTTCGCCTATCATCAAGAAATAGTTTGACAGAGAGGTCGACAAGATTCTGTCTCACCAGACCATGGGTCAGAGTAAGAAGAATTGGAGGACTAATTTTCTGGTGCATTGGAAAGGAGGTTCTGAGGCAGACGCAAGTTGGGAACGAGATGTGACTCTTTGGCAGTTTGAGAAACAAATCAAGGAGTATTGGGACAACCTTTCGACGAGGACATCGAGCTCTTCTGGTGGGGTGGTTTGTTACCCCCTTAGCCATTGGTAGCATTTGGCATCGGGTAACCTCGCCCATAGGCACCCATGCCTTAGCCAAAATGGCAGAAGTCTCATGCATGACAGAGAGAGATAGTTTATGCACACGGGCACATGGGCACAAGTCAGCATGCAAGCAAGGAAACAGGTGGCTTGAATTGTGGGGCAATGCTAGCTTGAATAATGAGCCATAGGTTGGGCCATGGTTAGACACGAATATAATGCAATTCGGATGCTAAGGGCCCCTGACACATGCACAACATGTGAGGAAGTTGGGCATGTGCTCCACAGATGGTGGCAGTTCGGGGTAATTTTTTGGCAAGTGCACTGCATGTGGGATCTTTGTCAGATTCAGACAAACATGCAGACACCAGTTATAACTTTCCTGTCATCTAATCACAACAGACCTTTGGTAGCATTTGAAATACATACATGTGCCTAGGAAGTTAGGCTTGTAACTGCCACCCTGAATATTATAAATAGGGTGCTTGGGGTCTGTAGTGTAACAAGAGAGTTGACATGTTTTTGTAAACAGACCCCAAGGTTGAGTTCCTTATACTTTATTGAGAAAGAAAGGTTTGACTATTGCCTGTAAATTCTGTGTGCCTTGCCTGTGTGTTTACTTACTGTCCATTCTCTGTTCTATGTGTATTCTGAGTGTTTGGCTGAAATTAAGTGTTGGATCTTAGTGCCAGCACGAGGCAAAAATTTAGTGAGAAATTTAACCCCGTGACAATAATGTTGGTCCATTGGCAATAAAAACAACCATTCCAATAGTGGAGCCATGCAGTCTCAGCTCATCGGAGATTCAAGCCACTGTAGTATCACTGAAATCAACAATCCCAATGGAAGTGTGCAGTAGATTTGCAGTGAGTAAGCTTGATTTGGATGTGTCACAAATTCTATCACAGTTTTTAATGGTATTTTCCATGAAATTTCTTGTTTGGAACCGTAGCGGAGCTGGTAATGAGAAGTTCAGAAGGGGTTTTAATGCCTTTTTTAGAGCACACAAGCCTGATGTGGTTGTTCTTTTGAAAACAAAAATTCATAGTCTCCAAATAGAAACCTTCTTTGAGCAACTTGGCCTTACTGCCTCTGAAAAGAAAGAACGTAACGGAAGAGCAANCTCCAAATAGAAACCTTCTTTGAGCAACTTGGCCTTACTGCCTCTGAAAAGAAAGAAAGTAACAGAAGAGCAGNGTTCATTCCTGTACCTCATGCTTGCCCTGCAGATGTTGCTGCAGAACTGTTCTACAACTATGTGGTGAAGTACTTGGGATTGCCTAAAGATATAGTCAGTGATCGCGATACCAAGTTCACTGANAAGGGGAATTTGGCTCTACTAGGACCCCTCTAATATCGATATTATATAAAGGGAACTTCTAATCAAGCCATTCATGCCACCATCTCAAGAAGGGATTTCAATGAATGGTTGTTCACTGCGGTTTATGGGAGCCCTAATCCCATTGTTCGAGACCAACTTTGGGATGAACTTAGCTGCACAGGGGATAACTTCAATACCCCTNGGCAGATTTTGGACTGTACTGTACTGTTTAATCTCATGGGTTCAGAGTTGAAGTTCTCTATAGCAAGTCATCCCCAGACTGATGGATGGACTGAGCGGATTAATGCCTTGTTGGAGGATTAATTGCGACACTATGTCACTGCAAGTTGGAAAAATTGGGTGGAGCTTATGGACACTGCCTAGTTTTGCTACAACTTGCATAGATCTTCAGCAATAGGAATGAGNCTTGGATGGTGGTTGGGGATTTCAATGATTTCTCTAGCCATTCTAAAAGGAGAGGAAGAATGGTGGACCATTCCAGAAGAATTAGGAAGTTCAAGGAGAGAATGAAAAATTGTGGCCTCATTAATCTAGGATGATATGGTCCTAAACTCACATGAAATAACAAGAGGAAAGACCTCGCTAATACTAAAATCAAGTTCGATAGAAANCTTGGATGGTGGTTGGGGATTTCAATGATTTCTCTAGCCATTCTAAAAGGAGAGGAAAAATGGTGGACCATTCCAGAAGAATTAGGAAGTTCAAGGAGAGAATGAACAATTGTGGCCTCATTAATCTAGGATGATATGGTCCTAAACTCACATGAAATAACAAGAGGAAAGACCTCGCTAATACCAAAATCAAGTTCGATAGAACNAGTCCCTGTGAATTGGCTATGGGACATCAACCACTTACTCCCTATGTAGTGGTAAAATAGAGGACCGGAGGAAAATGTCCTGCTACATATCAGTTTGCTCGTGCCAAGCAGGAGTTGCTTGACGAGGCAAAGGACAGCTTGGCCAAAGCTTCTCGACGAATGAAGAAGTATGTTGATCCAGGTCGTAGACCATTNAGATGAATGCTTCTCCTACTCTGAACCTTAACAGAAAGGTGGTTGATTTCATTGATGTGTATGGTAATTGGAATCTCCAAGAGGCAGGTACACTCCTCCCTCACTCCTTATATCATGATATTTTACATATCTCTATTCTCATGCTTGGTGATTATTAGGATACTGTTTGTTGGGTGTATTCTAATAATGGTAAGTTTTCAACTAAGGCTACTTTTAATCTTTTAACTGGGTCCTCCGAAGTGAGGTACCCAAACCTTGATTGGAACTAGATCTGGAAGTTGAAACTTCCACAAAAGCTGAAATTCTTCTTATGGCTTATCCAGCATGATAGAATTCTCTCTAACTTTCTCAAGGCATCAAGGAATATGGATAATGATGCATCTTGTTGTAGATGTAATGGTATTTTGGAATCCACCTTTCATATTATTCATGATTTCCCAAAACCAAAGATTATTTGAAAGTTGTTTCTGAATACTCAGGAAAGGGAAATTGACAATTTGGGGGATTTGCATTATTGGCTAAATTTGAATTGTAAAGAAAGAAAGGTCAAAGAGTGGAAAGGAGTCAAATGACATATGATTTGGACATGTATTGTCTGGAGCATATGGAAAGATAGAAATCGGCAAAGCATTTCGATTATCACTTCCCCTCCCAAAATTGTTGCGAAGGAAGCCTTGCTTCTTGCCCTTGACTCCACCAAAGCTTTTCAAGATTTTCATTTGGCTGCGGATGGAGTTTTTTCTAATTTTATTGGTTGGTCTTTCCTTTCTATAGGATGGAACAAGCTTAACACTGATGGATGCTCCAAAGGAAATCCTAGACCTGTGAGAATAAGAGGAATTATCAGACTGACCAAGGCAAGTAGATTACAGGTTTCTATGGAGGAATGAATGATACAACAAGAATTCAAGTGGAGCTTTGGGCAATTTTGAAGGGGCTTAAACTCTTGCTAAGGCTACAATTTACCCATGTCATTATGGAAACAGATTCGCTAGAAGCTGTCAAGCTATTTTTGGATGATCCAAACGAGGTCCACCCAAGTAGAGCCATCATCAGGAGCTGTAGAAATATGATGGGGACTAACCATATCCCCATTATCCACACCTTCAAAGAAGGAAACCAATGTGCAGATGCTTTGGCTAATCTCGATGTTCATCAGTTGGAGGTGTTCGTGGACCTACTTGATCCACCACCCAGATGTCTAATGTCCTTATGGCTGATATGGCCAATATTGTTTATTCTAGGAACTCTATTTAGTTTAAGTCTTTTGTTTTTCTAATGAATCAAGCTACGCCACATAAGATTTAGAATGGTTCGACCCACTAGGCCAACATCCACTTATCCACCCTTTGGCAGATCACTCCACTAACTAAGATTATGAGCCAATCCCAACAATCTTGTGGATTACAAAGGATCAATTCTCTAATCCACATTAAATGGCCCTCGCAAGGCACCACTCATGCATATGGTGAAAGTTTCCATCACTTGGCTAACCTATATCCTAAACCACCACTACATAGTACCCCTATGTTAACTCAAATTGGCCTTATAAGCTCCCTTGGAGCTATGCTCAAATACTAGTGTAAAGTAAGTGTCTATGGAATGCAACAATGAACCTAAACACTAAATGAGAACGACACACTTATAGTGCAGTATTGGATTAATGTCTATTAGTGAAGTTCAACCAACAACCTTGATGGTGGAAGGGTATTTGGTATATTTGATCTTCATCCCCTCTCTTAATCAAGTTACGTTATGTATTAGAATTGAATACTCAAAACCATCAACCTTTATTTGTGAAAGATGAAGGATTTATATAGGGGTTAATGTAATGGCTAAGTCGACAACTAGTTTTTGGATAAACTACTTGGTCAACCAGCTCTTGGACTGGTCGACTGACCCTAATCAATCAGCCTCTGGGGCTGGTTAACAAGCCTAGTCCAAAGGAAGGAAAAAGATTCCAACTCCCAAACCAAGCAGTTCAAACCTCAGAATGAGTGTCTAATTGCAAATATAACTTGTTTGAACTATACACATCTTACTACAAGCTTGGAGTCATCCGATTGTTAAATTTGTCCTTGCATTGACATGGTTTGACTTATTATTTTACTTTGTACTTCAACATTACTCCAATGCTCTCGAGACTTATTGATAGCTCTTTCTTATGATGCCTTCCATCTAGTTAATCCTACAGCTAAAGTACAAGTCATGAAATTGGNATAAAACTCTTATTGATTTTAATTTTCCTCATTCTTGGATTGATATTATCATGAGTTGTGTTATAGGATCTTCCCTTGCTATTCTCTAGAATGGGACGCCTCTTGATCAAATCAATTCTAAAAGTGGATTGATTCAAGGTGATCCTCTTTCTCCTTACTTGTTTGCTCTTTGTATGGAGAGACTAGGGAAATTAATCCTAGAAAAGGTCCTGAAGGAGTCTTGGAAACATATTAAAGCTTCTAGAAGAGGACCTATTATTTCTCATTTAATGTTTGTTGATGATATTATTTTGTTTTCCAGAGCCTCAGAGAGAGATTGTCTCATGATTAAAGATGTTCTAGAAGATTTTTGTTATATGTTAGGTCAAAGAGTGAGACTTAATAAGTCTAAAATTTTCTTTTACCTAACATTAGCAAAAGCCATGCACTCTACCTAAGTAGCAAATGTGGAATTACTCCCACAGAGTATGTAGGAAAATACCTAGGTATTCCTATTATGCATAAAAATCTTCCAAATACCATTTTAAATTCATCATTGAAAAAATTCAAAATAGACTTAGTGGTTGGAAGGCAAGAACTCTATCCTGAGTTGGTAGAGCCACCCTTGTTAAAGTTTTCACGTCTGCACTCCTTAACTATGTTATGCAATTTAATTGGCTGCCACAATCAACTGGAACAGTGTTTGTATTCCTAGGGAAGAATGAGGGCAAGGAATAAAAAAAAGTAGGGAAAATAATGTGGCACTCTTATCCAAATTGGGCTGGAAATTGAAAAAATAAAGAAAAAGCCCTTTGGGTTGGAGTTGTCAAGAGCTAATATGTTGGTCAGGATGATTCTAGTTGGAATGCTAAGGCGATGAGTTCTTCCACATGGAAAGCTATTGTTAAGACTAAACATTTAGTGGATTTGGGTTCTAAATGGTTAATTGGGGATGGTTCCCAGATTAACTTCTAGACTGACTGGTGGAATGGTAAAGGCCCATTTGTGGATAAGATGAATGCTTCTCCTACTCTGAACCTTAACAGAAAGGTGGTTGATTTCATTGATGTGTATGGTAATTGGAATCTCCAAGAGGCAGGTACACTCCTCCCTCACTCCTTATATCATGATATTTTACATATCTCTATTCTCATGCTTGGTGATTATTAGGATACTGTTTGTTGGGTGTATTCTAATAATGGTAAGTTTTCAACTAAGGCTACTTTTAATCTTTTAACTGGGTCCTCCGAAGTGAGGTACCCAAACCTTGATTGGAACTAGATCTGGAAGTTGAAACTTCCACAAAAGCTGAAATTCTTCTTATGGCTTATCCAGCATGATAGAATTCTCTCTAACTTTCTCAAGGCATCAAGGAATATGGATAATGATGCATCTTGTTGTAGATGTAATGGTATTTTGGAATCCACCTTTCATATTATTCATGATTTCCCAAAACCAAAGATTATTTGAAAGTTGTTTCTGAATACTCAGGAAAGGGAAATTGACAATTTGGGGGATTTGCATTATTGGCTAAATTTGAATTGTAAAGAAAGAAAGGTCAAAGAGTGGAAAGGAGTCAAATGACATATGATTTGGACATGTATTGTCTGGAGCATATGGAAAGATAGAAATCGGCAAAGCATTTCGATTATCACTTCCCCTCCCAAAATTGTTGCGAAGGAAGCCTTGCTTCTTGCCCTTGACTCCACCAAAGCTTTTCAAGATTTTCATTTGGCTGCGGATGGAGTTTTTTCTAATTTTATTGGTTGGTCTTTCCTTTCTATAGGATGGAACAAGCTTAACACTGATGGATGCTCCAAAGGAAATCCTAGACCTGTGAGAATAAGAGGAATTATCAGACTGACCAAGGCAAGTAGATTACAGGTTTCTATGGAGGAATGAATGATACAACAAGAATTCAAGTGGAGCTTTGGGAAATTTTGAAGGGGCTTAAACTCTTGCTAAGGCTACAATTTACCCATGTCATTATGGAAACAGATTCGCTAGAAGCTGTCAAGCTATTTTTGGATGATCCAAACGAGGTCCACCCAAGTAGAGCCATCATCAGGAGCTGTAGAAATATGATGGGGACTAACCATATCCCCATTATCCACACCTTCAAAGAAGGAAACCAATGTGCAGATGCTTTGGCTAATCTCGATGTTCATCAGTTGGAGGTGTTCGTGGACCTACTTGATCCACCACCCAGATGTCTAATGTCCTTATGGCTGATATGGCCAATATTGTTTATTCTAGGAACTCTATTTAGTTTAAGTCTTTTGTTTTTCTAATGAATCAAGCTACGCCACATAAGATTTAGAATGGTTCGACCCACTAGGCCAACATCCACTTATCCACCCCTTGGCAGATCACTCCACTAACTAAGATTATGAGCCAATCCCAACAATCTTGTGGATTACAAAGGATCAATTCTCTAATCCACATTAAATGGCCCTCGCAAGGCACCACTCATGCATATGGTGAAAGTTTCCATCACTTGGCTAACCTATATCCTAAACCACCACTACATAGTACCCCTATGTTAACTCAAATTGGCCTTATAAGCTCCCTTGGAGCTATGCTCAAATACTAGTGTAAAGTAAGTGTCTATGGAATGCAACAATGAACCTAAACACTAAATGAGAACGACACACTTATAGTGCAGTATTGGATTAATGTCTATTAGTGAAGTTCAACCAACAACCTTGATGGTGGAAGGGTATTTGGTATATTTGATCTTCATCCCCTCTCTTAATCAAGTTACGTTATGTATTAGAATTGAATACTCAAAACCATCAACCTTTATTTGTGAAAGATGAAGGATTTATATAGGGGTTAATGTAATGGCTAAGTCGACAACTAGTTTTTGGATAAACTACTTGGTCAACCAGCTCTTGGACTGGTCGACTGACCCTAATCAATCAGCCTCTGGGGCTGGTTAACAAGCCTAGTCCAAAGGAAGGAAAAAGATTCCAACTCCCAAACCAAGCAGTTCAAACCTCAGAATGAGTGTCTAATTGCAAATATAACTTGTTTGAACTATACACATCTTACTACAAGCTTGGAGTCATCCGATTGTTAAATTTGTCCTTGCATTGACATGGTTTGACTTATTATTTTACTTTGTGCTTCAACATTACTCCAATGCTCTCGAGACTTATTGATAGCTCTTTCTTATGATGCCTTCCATCTAGTTAATCCTACAACTAAAGTACAAGTCATGAAATTGANTTCTAAATGGTTAATTGGGGATGGTTCCCAGATTAACTTCTAGACTGACTGGTGGAATGGTAAAGGCCCATTTGTGGATAAGATGAATGCTTCTCCTACTCTGAACCTTAACAGAAAGGTGGTTGATTTCATTGATGTGTATGGTAATTGGAATCTCCAAGAGGCAGGTACACNGGACCTATTATTTCTCATTTAATGTTTGTTGATGATATTATTTTGTTTTCCAGAGCCTCAGAGAGAGATTGTCTCATGATTAAAGATGTTCTAGAAGATTTTTGTTATATGTTACGTCAAAGAGTGAGCCTTAATAAGTCTAAAATTTTTTTTACCTAACATTAGCAAAAGCCATGCACTCTACCTAAGTAGCAAATGTGGAATTACTCCCACAGAGGNTCAGAGAGAGATTGTCTCATGATTAAAGATGTTCTAGAAGATTTTTGTTATATGTTAGGTCAAAGAGTGAGACTTAATAAGTCTAAAATTTTCTTTTACCTAACATTAGCAAAAGCCATGCACTCTACCTAAGTAGCAAATGTGGAATTACTCCCACAGAGTATGTAGGAAAATACCTAGGTATTCCTATTATGCATAAAAATCTTCCAAATACCATTTTAAATTCATCATTGAAAAAATTCAAAATAGACTTAGTGGTTGGAAGGCAAGAACTCTATCCTGAGTTGGTAGAGCCACCCTTNCAAAGTTGAGAACCCAACCCAGATCACTGAATTCAGACCTATTAGTCTTTGCAATGTTTCCTACAAAATTTTGACTAAGTTTTTGGTTTTGAGACTGAGACCTTTTTTGGACAACCTGGTTAGCCCTAATCAGAGTAGTTTTATCTCAGGAAGACAAACTATTTATAATGTTATTATTACTCAGGAAATTATTCATTCACTTAAGAGGAAGAAAGGGAGAACTGGGGGGATGGTTATCAAAATTGACTTGGAGAAAGCTTACGCTAGAATTAGCTGGGATTTCTTGTATAAAACTCTTATTGATTTTAATTTTCCTCATTCTTGGATTGATATTATCATGAGTTGTGTTATAGGATCTTCCCTTGCTATTCTCTAGAATGGGACGCCTCTTGATCAAATCAATTCTAAAAGTGGATTGATTCAAGGTGATCCTCTTTCTCCTTACTTGTTTGCTCTTTGTATGGAGAGACTAGGGAAATTAATCCTAGAAAAGGTCCTGAAGGAGTCTTGGAAACATATTAAAGCTTCTAGAAGAGGACCTATTATTTCTCATTTAATGTTTGTTGATGATATTATTTTGTTTTCCAGAGCCTCAGAGAGAGATTGTCTCATGATTAAAGATGTTCTAGAAGATTTTTGTTATATGTTAGGTCAAAGAGTGAGACTTAATAAGTCTAAAATTTTCTTTTACCTAACATTAGCAAAAGCCATGCACTCTACCTAAGTAGCAAATGTGGAATTACTCCCACAGAGTATGTAGGAAAATACCTAGGTATTCCTATTATGCATAAAAATCTTCCAAATACCATTTTAAATTCATCATTGAAAAAATTCAAAATAGACTTAGTGGTTGGAAGGCAAGAACTCTATCCTGAGTTGGTAGAGCCACCCTTGTTAAAGTTTTCACGTCTGCACTCCTTAACTATGTTATGCAATTTAATTGGCTGCCACAATCAACTGGAACAGTGTTTGTATTCCTAGGGAAGAATGAGGGCAAGGAATAAAAAAAAGTAGGGAAAATAATGTGGCACTCTTATCCAAATTGGGCTGGAAATTGAAAAAATAAAGAAAAAGCCCTTTGGGTTGGAGTTGTCAAGAGCTAATATGTTGGTCAGGATGATTCTAGTTGGAATGCTAAGGCGATGAGTTCTTCCACATGGAAAGCTATTGTTAAGACTAAACATTTAGTGGATTTGGGTTCTAAATGGTTAATTGGGGATGGTTCCCAGATTAACTTCTAGACTGACTGGTGGAATGGTAAAGGCCCATTTGTGGATAAGATGAATGCTTCTCCTACTCTGAACCTTAACAGAAAGGTGGTTGATTTCATTGATGTGTATGGTAATTGGAATCTCCAAGAGGCAGGTACACTCCTCCCTCACTCCTTATATCATGATATTTTACATATCTCTATTCTCATGCTTGGTGATTATTAGGATACTGTTTGTTGGGTGTATTCTAATAATGGTAAGTTTTCAACTAAGGCTACTTTTAATCTTTTAACTGGGTCCTCCGAAGTGAGGTACCCAAACCTTGATTGGAACTAGATCTGGAAGTTGAAACTTCCACAAAAGCTGAAATTCTTCTTATGGCTTATCCAGCATGATAGAATTCTCTCTAACTTTCTCAAGGCATCAAGGAATATGGATAATGATGCATCTTGTTGTAGATGTAATGGTATTTTGGAATCCACCTTTCATATTATTCATGATTTCCCAAAACCAAAGATTATTTGAAAGTTGTTTTTGAATACTCAGGAAAGGGAAATTGACAATTTGGGGGATTTGCATTATTGGCTAAATTTGAATTGTAAAGAAAGAAAGGTCAAAGAGTGGAAAGGAGTCAAATGACATATGATTTGGACATGTATTGTCTGGAGCATATGGAAAGATAGAAATCGGCAAAGCATTTCGATTATCACTTCCCCTCCCAAAATTGTTGCGAAGGAAGCCTTGCTTCTTGCCCTTGACTCCACCAAAGCTTTTCAAGATTTTCATTTGGCTGCGGATGGAGTTTTTTCTAATTTTATTGGTTGGTCTTTCCTTTCTATAGGATGGAACAAGCTTAACACTGATGGATGCTCCAAAGGAAATCCTAGACCTGCGAGAATAAGAGGAATTATCAGACTGACCAAGGCAAGTAGATTACAGGTTTCTATGGAGGAATGAATGATACAACAAGAATTCAAGTGGAGCTTTGGGCAATTTTGAAGGGGCTTAAACTCTTGCTAAGGCTACAATTTACCCATGTCATTATGGAAACAGATTCGCTAGAAGCTGTCAAGCTATTTTTGGATGATCCAAACGAGGTCCACCCAAGTAGAGCCATCATCAGGAGCTGTAGAAATATGATGGGGACTAACCATATCCCCATTATCCACACCTTCAAAGAAGGAAACCAATGTGCAGATGCTTTGGCTAATCTCGATGTTCATCAGTTGGAGGTGTTCGTGGACCTACTTGATCCACCACCCAGATGTCTAATGTCCTTATGGCTGATATGGCCAATATTGTTTATTCTAGGAACTCTATTTAGTTTAAGTCTTTTGTTTTTCTAATGAATCAAGCTACGCCACATAAGATTTAGAATGGTTCGACCCACTAGGCCAACATCCACTTATCCACCCCTTGGCAGATCACTCCACTAACTAAGATTATGAGCCAATCCCAACAATCTTGTGGATTACAAAGGATCAATTCTCTAATCCACATTAAATGGCCCTCGCAAGGCACCACTCATGCATATGGTGAAAGTTTCCATCACTTGGCTAACCTATATCCTAAACCACCACTACATAGTACCCCTATGTTAACTCAAATTGGCCTTATAAGCTCCCTTGGAGCTATGCTCAAATACTAGTGTAAAGTAAGTGTCTATGGAATGCAACAATGAACCTAAACACTAAATGAGAACGACACACTTATAGTGCAGTATTGGATTAATGTCTATTAGTGAAGTTCAACCAACAACCTTGATGGTGGAAGGGTATTTGGTATATTTGATCTTCATCCCCTCTCTTAATCAAGTTACGTTATGTATTAGAATTGAATACTCAAAACCATCAACCTTTATTTGTGAAAGATGAAGGATTTATATAGGGGTTAATGTAATGGCTAAGTCGACAACTAGTTTTTGGATAAACTACTTGGTCAACCAGCTCTTGGACTGGTCGACTGACCCTAATCAATCAGCCTCTGGGGCTGGTTAACAAGCCTAGTCCAAAGGAAGGAAAAAGATTCCAACTCCCAAACCAAGCAGTTCAAACCTCAGAATGAGTGTCTAATTGCAAATATAACTTGTTTGAACTATACACATCTTACTACAAGCTTGGAGTCATCCGATTGTTAAATTTGTCCTTGCATTGACATGGTTTGACTTATTATTTTACTTTGTGCTTCAACATTACTCCAATGCTCTCGAGACTTATTGATAGCTCTTTCTTATGATGCCTTCCATCTAGTTAATCCTACAACTAAAGTACAAGTCATGAAATTGACAATTGCTAGTTCTAAACTTGATAAGGTTTAGTGGAAAAGGACATGTCTCCCAAAAACATCCAAAGAATTTAAAGAAATCCTTGTTAATGTTTTGAAAAATGGTCCATGCAATGGCATTTTTGTAATTGGTGCAATTTTGTGAGTCACATACACCAAGTTGGTTGAGTTTGAGGTCTATGTGCTGAAGATTAAAGAATATCCAATTAGTTAACATAGAGATTACTTGAAGGATAGATTGAAGATCAATGGAGATCTTCAAGTTAACCTCATGGAAATCACACACAATTTAGTTTGGCAAGTGGACCTAGATACCTCAATTGACTATGATCTAAATTCAAAAATGTTTTCAAGATTTGATTTATGTGATGTATATTTAACCTTATGATTTTAGAATGAAAAATGAGTTTTTTAGATACAAATTAAGGCTTAAGTATAGATTGCATTCAAGGCTGGGAGAGTTTGATTGAGGCCATTTGGACCAAGTTCAAATGGTTTAGAGTAGCTGTTGCTCCCTTGGCATAAGCCAATCGCTCGAGCAAGCAAGATAACACAGGGTTTTGATAGAACTGATGCGACTCTCACTTGTTTGGCGCTTGAGCAACTATAGTGTATCAGAATCCTACAAATAGTAGGAAACCTTTCAAATTCGGTTATAGGGCTTGTGAAAGACCAAAAAGAGATACAAAGAAGACCTAGCAACATTGAGAGAGTGAGAGGGCAGACCTTTGAGAGATCAAACCTAGAACACAAATTTTGGTCTTCCTTTTGCAAAATCAAAAAGTGTCTAGTGATTTTCTAACTAGATATTTAGGTTTAAATTTGAGAGATTTGTGTGAACACTATATTCATCCCAAAGCTTCAAAAATACGAGTTTTATTAAACTCCAACCAAATTGAAGATTGACTTCAAGATCAAGGAGGCAGATCAAGTTTCGAAGGAGAATGGAAGTGTGATCAAGCCTTTATTAGAGGAATTAATAATCTACGAGTTGAGCATTGAGGGCAAGTTCATCAGGAGGAGTACAAGGCAATAACATACGTTACAAGGGGTTGTAAGTATTGAGTTTGTACTATCGATTTCAAAAGTAGTGGAAGGTTTAGGCTGAACTTGGTCCTACAGTTTTTCCCATTTGGATTTCCACATAGAAATGATGTGCCTTCTTATTTTTGTGTGATTGGTTGTTTGATTGCTTCAAACATAATAGGCCAATATATCAATATTAGGTGCATTGAGCAATCCATACTAATTGTTTGACATATGATTCGTGGTATTTGTAAAAATAAGGTCAATAATTTTAAATTGGTACTATCTTGCCATAGGTCCATTGAGGGATTAGTAAGACTTCATTCTGTGCAATTTGAGTCCACATGGGCACTACAACCGAATTTTTCTTTGAAATTTGACTATCAATTTTGAGAGCTAGTCCAAATTCGACATTTGTAATATATAAATTTCCTTTGGAGAGTTAGTAAGGTCATTTTAATTCTCAATATATCAAATAAAACTTTCAATATTGCATCTAGTCTGAATCCTTCTTCTGCTTTCATTTTCAATAGGTTTTCCTCTCTAGAAGAAGATAGATGGAAGCTACTAGGTTGTATTGAGAGTAGAGGGAACTATTGAAGGCCAGAAGGTGTTGTGTAACTGTTATAGTTGCTCAAAGATGAATCCTAGTACAAAGAATCTAGCTTAGATACAGGGATATAAAATAGACTTCAAAATCAAAGGCGAATGAGGGGGACACATGGTGGACCCTGAAAGGGTATAAACAATATATAGTTCTATTTATATGCCTGAAAATTCTTCAACTATTTGCATGATAAATTTTGATTTAAAGATTAGTCATCAATTATATCATATTCTAACTATGCTAGAAAGATAGATTGAATTATTTGTTAGACCAAAACATTTTTTTAAGTGTAAAAAACTGAAGTTTTGGTCAACTTTGAGCCTAAATTAAAGTGGAATTAGTTAATTGTTTCGAATAAACTTTCGTGGGTTCGTATTTTGCTCTATGAGGAGAATAATGTAGTATATTCACTTGCTCAAATGGAGTAATAAATGAATGAGAAAATAGGCTCCAAAGTGACCTTTTTAAAATGTGAAAATAGAGGTTGTGCAATTTGAAATTTGACACCAATCCCACATTGGTTGAGAAAGAAATTCAATATGGGCATATATAGGCCAAATTTTCTCTTTGGAATTGGGCCCCACAGGTTACCATAATTTTATAAGCGGAGCGAGTGCCTACATGCCTTCGGTTCTATCACACACATGCACGCCGCCCGCCATGCCACGACTCGGTCTGGCGAGACTCGGGTGGACCAAACCCTATCTTTTTGGAGAAAATTAGTTTAATTAATTGGACATGAATTTCTTAACCTGAAATTTAATTTTTGGTACCCAGATTTTTGCTTCCCTCTAGTTCGAAATCTGAGTTGTGTCTGTTCATAGAGAACAGTTGCACAAGTGGTGTCTTCTAACTACATGTGTCTGTCCGCTAGGTTGCATCTGTTCAGATGGTGATTGTCCGAATCAATCACCATTCTCCCTATAAATAACCCAGTCACATAATCATATTGCATCCAATTTAACCAATACATTAGTAGTCATTTAAGGCAGTCTCATACAATATTAAGGCAATCTGCATTTGAAGAGTACACAACACAATTTCTGGTTCGCTAGACGTGTAGATTGGAGTGCTACTTCTGCTCATGTAAAGATCATTGTATCCTGGGAGGCAGACGCTCGATATTCCATAAGCACCGTGTGTGGGGGCGAAATCTGTCTTAAAGATATAGTGTCAAACACTAGCCTTGATCTACATCAACTAGAATAACAATTTCTATTTTGCAACCGGGTTAGTATTTATATTGGTTTGACTAAGACTATTGTTACTATTTTGTTGAGACTATAATAACTGTTTCNGCGAATGAGGGGGACACATGGTGGACCCTGAAAGGGTATAAACAATATATAGTTCTATTTATATGCCTGAAAATTCTTCAACTATTTGCATGATAAATTCTGATTTAAACATTAGTCATCAATTATATCATATTCTAACTATGCTAGAAAGATAGATTGAATTATTTGTTAGACCAAAACATTTTTTTAAGTGTAAAAAACTGAAGTTTTGGTCAACTTTGAGCCTAAATTAAAGTGGAATTAGTTAATTGTTTCGAATAAACTTTCGTGGGTTCGTATTTTGCTCTATGAGGAGAATAATGTAGTATATTCACTTGCTCAAATGGAGTAATAAATGAATGAGAAAATAGGCTCCAAAGTGACCTTTTTAAAATGTGAAAATAGAGGTTGTGCAATTTGAAATTTGACACCAATCCCACATTGGTTGAGAAAGAAATTCAATATGGGCATATATAGGCCAAATTTTCTCTTTGGAATTGGGCCCCACAGGTTACCATAATTTTATAAGCGGAGCGAGTGCCTACATGCCTTCGGTTCTATCACACACATGCACGCCGCCCGCCATGCCACGACTCGGTCTGGCGAGACTCGGGTGGACCAAACCCTATCTTTTTGGAGAAAATTAGTTTAATTAATTGGACATGAATTTCTTAACCTAAAATTTAATTTTTGGTACCCAGATTTTTGCTTCCCTCTAGTTCGAAATCTGAGTTGCGTCTGTTCATAGAGAACAGTTGCACAAGTGGTGTCTTCTAACTACATGTGTCTGTCCGCTAGGTTGCATCTGTTCAGATGGTGATTGTCCGAATCAATCACCATTCTCCCTATAAATAACCCAGTCACATAATCATATTGCATCCAATTTAACCAATACATTAGTAGTCATTTAAGGCAGTCTCATACAATATTAAGGCAATCTGCATTTGAAGAGTACACAACACAATTTCTGGTTCGCTAGACGTGTAGATTGGAGTGCTACTTCTGCTCATGTAAAGATCATTGTATCCTGGGAGGCAGACGCTCGATATTCCATAAGCACCGTGTGTGGGGGCGAAATCTGTCTTAAAGATATAGTGTCAAACACTAGCCTTGATCTACATCAACTAGAATAACAATTTCTATTTTGCAACCGGGTTAGTATTTATATTGGTTTGACTAAGACTATTGTTACTATTTTGTTGAGACTATAATAACTGTTTCNATCAAATAAAACTTTCAATATTGCATCTAGTCTGAATCCTTCTTCTGCTTTCATTTTCAATAGTTTTTCCTCTCTAGAAGAAGATAGATGGAAGCTACTAGGTTGTATTGAGAGTAGAGGGAACTATTGAAGGCCAGAAGGTGTTGTGTAACTGTTATAGTTGCTCAAAGATGAATCCTAGTACAAAGAATCTAGCTTAGATACAGGGATATAAAATAGACTTCGAAATCAAAGGCGAATGAGGGGGACACATGGTGGACCCTGAAAGGGTATAAACAATATATAGTTCTATTTATATGCCTGAAAATTCTTCAACTATTTGCATGATAAATTCTGATTTAAACATTAGTCATCAATTATATCATATTCTAACTATGCTAGAAAGATAGATTGAATTATTTGTTAGACCAAAACATTTTTTTAAGTGTAAAAAACTGAAGTTTTGGTCAACTTTGAGCCTAAATTAAAGTGGAATTAGTTAATTGTTTCGAATAAACTTTCGTGGGTTCGTATTTTGCTCTATGAGGAGAATAATGTAGTATATTCACTTGCTCAAATGGAGTAATAAATGAATGAGAAAATAGGCTCCAAAGTGACCTTTTTAAAATGTGAAAATAGAGGTTGTGCAATTTGAAATTTGACACCAATCCCACATTGGTTGAGAAAGAAATTCAATATGGGCATATATAGGCCAAATTTTCTCTTTGGGATTGGGCCCCACAGGTTACCATAATTTTATAAGCGGAGCGAGTGCCTACATGCCTTCGGTTCTATCACACACATGCACGCCGCCCGCCATGCCACGACTCGGTCTGGCGAGACTCGGGTGGACCAAACCCTATCTTTTTGGAGAAAATTAGTTTAATTAATTGGACATGAATTTCTTAACCTAAAATTTAATTTTTGGTACCCAGATTTTTGCTTCCCTCTAGTTCGAAATCTGAGTTGCGTCTGTTCATAGAGAACAGTTGCACAAGTGGTGTCTTCTAACTACATGTGTCTGTCCGCTAGGTTGCATCTGTTCAGATGGTGATTGTCCGAATCAATCACCATTCTCCCTATAAATAACCCAGTCACATAATCATATTGCATCCAATTTAACCAATACATTAGTAGTCATTTAAGGCAGTCTCATACAATATTAAGGCAATCTGCATTTGAAGAGTACACAACACAATTTCTGGTTCGCTAGACGTGTAGATTGGAGTGCTACTTCTGCTCATGTAAAGATCATTGTATCCTGGGAGGCAGACGCTCGATATTCCATAAGCACCGTGTGTGGGGGCGAAATCTGTCTTAAAGATATAGTGTCAAACACTAGCCTTGATCTACATCAACTAGAATAACAATTTCTATTTTGCAACCGGGTTAGTATTTATATTGGTTTGACTAAGACTATTGTTACTATTTTGTTGAGACTATAATAACTGTTTCTATATTCTGTGTAACTGTTTCACATTTTATCGTTATTGTTTTGTTATACATTACGTGATTCAAATTAGAAATTTCAATAAGTGATTTTACAATATTTGGAATACCACAAACAACAATATTATTTTAACAACGAAAATGTGACCTAAAATCACAACTAGTAACCTTATTTAAGTTAGGAGTAGTTAGTCTCTGACATGGGGACTAGTTAGTGAAATAAGCTATCGAAACCAGAGAGTGCAAAAACTTAGAAGCTAACTAAAAAATGGTTTTGTTTATGTTAGCATAATGTTATATTACTTTGGGGTACTTACTATATTATCTTAAGCCTAGGGGTGGATTGTATAATTCATCTACAAAAAAAAGTAACATAAGGTTGGGATTAAGACAACCTCAAAGTTTCTGTAATTTATTTTAATTGGATGTGCTTACTATCATACCCTTTGTAATAACTCTAGGGGTTGATAAGATTAGAAATTGTAAATAGGAAGAATAACACTTTATACCCTTAAAAATCTTCATATTCTCAATTTACACCTTAAAAAATAAAATTTGCATATTTTAACCTCAACCAAATAAAAAGCAAGTAATATGGTCTGTTTTAACAAGTTTGAGCACAAAATTTTCATGTAAAATACTTGAAATTGAGTAATGTACTAATAATTGAGTACAAAAATAGAAAAATATGTAATTGGAGATAAAAATGTAGGACAAAGCAATGTATGTTTAGTTTTAGACCATATTATTTATTTTTTTACCTAATTTCGCGTACAAACTAAAAATTTTAATCTATCATTGTGAAAATTGAGAATTTAACGATCTTTTAAGGTCCTATGTGGGTGTTAGTCGCTAATGTTTGTGGCAAGAAATAAGGATTAAATTGTTAAATCCTAACAAAAAAAAAAAGGAAATGTCAAATCCCCCATACTTTAGTGTTTGATTACTATTACTAAAACTGTTTTGGTTGAGAGCTTGTCCACCACAGTTTGTCAAAGAGTCGTTTAGGTTAGTCTACTAGGCTGCATTAGAGACTCCTGGACTATTTGGAGTGACAATTTTATTAGTAATTTTTTATCATCAAGATCACAAGCACCAAAAAAAACCTTATTAAGGAATTATGATGCCAAGATATATAGTGATTTGTCTACCCCCAAACATAGCTCAAATCCCCTTCCAAACCTACTTGGATGAAATTGGCCAATCAACCAGGTCAATCCACATATCACAAATCCACTTTGCTTTTCGATAGGGAAACCGAACAATGTTGGGTCTCTTTTACAAAACAATAGTTTGAGCTTCCCTTGAAACTTACAAGCGAACACAGAATATGCAAGAACATGCTCAAATTTACTGTCCTCACAACGTAAGGAAAAACATTTACTTGTTTAATTAAAAATTGGGGCCAAGAGTGCTTCCTTTTGTTGGAATATGTGGCTAAAATCCCTCAATATTACTTAAGCCACGGTTGGTGATCAAATTCGGAATATATAAAACCCCAATCCATTAGTTAAATATTGCATTATTCATGACATATATCGTAGATGCATTTTTGGTCAAATTATTATATATTAAATGTTATTTTATAATGATGCATGCATACATATATATTACATTAATATAATTAGATGTTTGGGTTGAATCTTTTCTAGTCAGTATGGGTGACTTGGTTAGAGGGACCCATCAAGTAGTGAAAGACTAGTCAATTATACTTGGAGTATAATTAGCCTTCTTTGACTACAGAGGGTTGAGGAAATATTGGTAGAGTTGAAAAAAATTTGGGGGAGTTGAGGATATTATGTTGAGTGGTAATGGTTAGTTGAACGGCTAGCTGATATATCCTCCCCTATAAATAAGTTTCTTTGCATACTGAAAGAACACACCGGAAAACACCAAATTTGAGAGAAAACTCATTGAGGAAAAATCTCAACTCTACTGCTTTCATATCAAAGAGAATTTTTGTGACACCCCTAAAATCGGGGATCCCGTTGACCATCCGTCAACCCGCAAAAATATCCGTGATTGTTGCATAACCTGACATCACGTTTATCACATCCCTGTAATCGGGATTACAACTCACACGAGGATCCGTGTTTTCTTTTTATCATTTAATTCCATCGAGGTTCAATATACCCCAATGTATCTCATTTAAGGTCCATTTGTGTCATTAGAATCAAAGAACACATAACCTAATAGTATGACAATGCATTCTTAAAATTTCAGATTTTTGAAAAACATTCCGAAAGGTTTGCTCACTGGAAAATTTCTATCAGAAGGTTTTATGGATCTTCCTGTTGGTTTTACCTACTGGACTAATTTCTACCGGAAGCTTTTACTTTCCTTTTGGAAGGTCTGTNATTGAGGAAAAATCTCAACTCTACTGCTTTCATATCAAAGAGAATTTTTGTGACACCCTAAAATCGGGGGTCCCGTTGACCATCCGTCAACCAGCGAAAATATCCGTGATTGTTGCATAACCCGACATCACGTTTATCACATCCCTGTAATCGGGATTACAACTCACACGAGGATCTGTGTTTTTTTTTTATCATTTAATTCCATCGTGGTTCAATATACCCCAAAGTATCTCATTTAAGGTCCATTTGTGTCATTAGAATCAAAGAACACATAACCCAATAGTATGACAATGCATTCTTAAAATTTCAGATTTTTGAAAAACATTCCGGAAGGTTTGCTCACTGGAAAATTTCTATCGGAAGGTTTTATGGATCTTCCTGTTGGTTTTACCTACTGGACTAATTTCTACCGGAAGCTTTTACTTTCCTTTTGGAAGGTCTGCCCACTGGATGAAAAATTGCATAAACCTTCGGGAAGGTTTTGTGGACCTTCTGGTAGGTTTTACCTACTGGACAGAAAATTTACACTAACCTTTTGGAAGGTTGTTGTGACCTTTCATTGTTGAGGCCCCGAATGCGAGTTCTCTCCCGGTACGAACCCCACACTTGAAAATGTTTCCCGTATAGGGTGAGTTAAAGCCTAGTAGAATATTTCCTACAGAGATTACTCTCCAACCTAAATGCATATGCAGTGTTCATATACAATATTCACAATTATATAGTCATTCCAAGCAAGAATATGCATACTTCATGTTGGAATCTATCATGCCATGCTATGAATGAAATGAGATTCATTCACGCACATCAACCCGAGCCCTCATCGGGTCTCTCTNTAGTAGAATATTTCCTACAGAGATTACTCTCCAACCTAAATGCATATGCAGTGTTCATATACAACATTCACAATTATATAGTCATTGCAAGCAAGAATATGCATGCTTCATGTTGGAATCTATCATGCCATGCTATGAATGAAATGAGATTCATTCACGCACATCAACCCGAGCCCTCACCGGGTCTCTCCACACTATGCAATACAAGTGTAAAACCCTTGTCATTAATGAAATACATGCAATAATCATCTTTGAAACAGAAATCTTATGTTCATAAAAACCAATTCATTTTTAGATGTTTTCCATCAAATGAATCATTTGGACAACCAAAAACATGTGTCCTTATTTGGGTAGTGGACTTTTGGTGTTGCACCGTTAGAAGTGCATAAACCAATAGCNACATGCAATAATCATCTTTGAAACAGAAATCTTATGTTCATAAAAACCAATTCATTTCTAGATGTTTTCCATCAAATGAATCATTTGGACAACCAAAAACATGTGTCATTATTTGGGTAGTGGACTTTTGGTGTTGCACCGTCAGAAGTGCATAAACCAATAGTCGGGCCTTGCACCCGAGGGGAGATCTATCCCTACTTGCTATACCCGACATAAGATTTTTCATTTATGCAACCATGCGACTCAGTAGGATATTCAACCCCACTTTTCTGAGCCCACCCATCAAACACCAAGTATGGTGATTGATCCAACCATGCACTCACACACCCATACTCATGGCCATGGATGCATTTTTTCTGTGCAAATGTAATTTAATGCACCATTGCTCAATCGATGTCATGCTCAATGTGATGTATGGCGATGAACCAAATTTAAACCACACATCTCAACATGTGTCATGACAATTTATATCACATACATAAAATCACAAAAATCTATTATCATGTCAATACATCAACTAGCATATATCAACATTTATATACCCAACACATATCTCAAGCATGGCATTACGCAAGCTCATGCCAACCACACTCAATCACAAGGCATAATGTTAAATATATAGCATGCCTATACAATCACTTTTCCATGGAGTTACCAACCAAGTAATTTCCACATCAAAATTTCAAGTTAGAAAAATCTATTCTAACCCATTTACATACTCCTTTTTCATACCCATTTCACCCATTTCATATGTGTAAGTGAGTGACATACATATTCCCTTTAACCCATACATTTCATATAACACTATAGGTAGGAAATGAACCAAAGTTGGAAAACCCTACCTCTTGGAGCGTAAAGGAAAGGGAAAAACTCAAAAACAATTCCTAAGGCCCAAACCTTTGATTTTTCCAAAATTTCTTCCTTGAAACTTCGGTGAAATTCTTCGTTCTTAGTACGTATGTGTAGCCCTTATTGTGTAGACCAACTTTAATTCTTGGTCCGAAGGATTCTGACCGACGGAACTTCTTGGATTAGAGGAGAAAGGTAGAAATTTCTATTTTCTCTCTTCTCTTCACACGCCTGAATTCAGCCAACTAAGGGTTGAGAAAAATCTGATTTTCCATACATTTAGCCCTATTTATATTTTTAATTTCGTGGTCCACATCGCCCCGCTCGTTTAGCACTCTCGGGTTTGTTTTTAATATGAAACGACTTAATTAAATTTTAATTTTAGTTCAAATTATTTTTATTTGAAATTTTATCTAATTATTATGAAATTTTATATTTTTTTATTTTTGGGGACCTTTGAAAGTTCATTCGTCACCTAATTGTCTCGAAAAATGTGTAAAATCCGACTATCTCAGAATTCGATAAAAAGAAACATGGCNTGGGGACCTTTGAAAGTTCATTCGTCACCTAATTGTCTCGAAAAATGTGTAAAATCCGACTACTCAGAATTCGAAAAAAATTGACATGGTAGCTCAATTCCGCGATACGAATCCAATAGTAAAGTCTGTTGCTCCATCCGAGCTCTTTAGAAATATGCATTTTAAACCCGCATAATAGTGGTAAATTACTATTTTGCCCTTTGTCAGAAAAAGTTCAAATTTTTCCTAGGTTTTACAATATTTAATTCTCAAAGGCAAGCTCCCCATTCATCAAATTCTGTTATGCAAATTTTCTACATTGGTATTAGAGCTATGGTCGATCAATTATTATTTACCATCACAATTCTTCTACTAGTTTAACATAAACAAAGCAATTCTCCCACTTAATTTTTTTTTCCTTGCACGTTATATGAAGCCAAAAGACAATTCCCTTTGTTTTGCCTTGATATTGTTCTGTACATATTCCTTCTGGAATATTCAATTTTTTGACCAAAGCTTTTGCCCATCTCCATTTTATTTGCTTTTGGGCCAATATCTTTGTTTCTCTGTTTTGCTGATGAGTGACTGNTCCTTCTGGAATATTCAATTTTTTGACCAAAGCTTTTGCCCATCTCCATTTTATTTGTTTTTGGGCCAATATCTTTGTTTCTCTGTTTTTGCTGATGAGTGACTTNAAATATTTTGTTACTTTCACCGATGATTATTCAAGATATGATTATATATATTTACTAAAGAATAGATCAAATACCTTACAAAAATTTATTGAATTTAAGGTGGAAGTAGAAAACCAACTAGGTAGAAAAATTAAAATATTAAGGACGGATCGAGATGGTGAATACATGGCTGAAATTTTTGAACCTTTTTATTAAAAAAATTGGAATACATCAACTAACAATTCTTATACACCTCAACAAAACGGTGTAGTCGAAAAAAGAAATAGAACACTTCTTGACATGACTAGATCTATGCTTAGTCATGCACACTTAAACATTACATTTTTTGTGAGGTTATTTCTATCGCCATTTATATTCTTAACCCTCTAGAACAACATGAATAACACTTTTTTAAATTTTGAGGGATACAAAATCAAGTCTTTCTCACTTAAAAAGTTGGGGTAGTTCGGTTCATGTTAAAATTTTAGGACCTAATAGAGGAAAATTAGATCATAAATCAATAAAAAATANATTTTTTTTTTGGAGCAGCATTCTACTTGAAGCACTCGTGGAACCACACTTTGGTAACAAAATTAAATCGGGTCAGTTCTAACTAATTTTACCTTGTAGTTTATTTTTCTATAATTTTTCAATATGGGGTCAAAGGCTAATAGTGTAAAACTTAGCAAAATTGAGAGACTTAATGGTACAAATTATTCAACTTGAAAACGTAGAATTCGTTGCATATTATTTCAAGATAAAGTTGAATATGTCATTGATACACCATACCCGAAAGAACCACCCTTTAGGGCCAAAGAGGCTACTAGAAACACTTTCGAAAGGTTTGTAGAGAATGACCAATTGGATAGGTCAATCTTGCTCACTTTTATGGAATCCGATTTAAAGGTCATTTTTAAGGAACATGAAACTGTTAAATCTATGTTTGATGCTATAACACAAGCCTATAGTACTGCCTCAAACACATATATTCAACTCTTAATTGAAAAATATAACGACACTTTTATGAAAAAGTATGAGTCTGTTGTTGAACATGTCAATAAACTTGCGGTAATAGCTAAAGAGTTTGCGTCTCTAGGCAACCTAATTCATGATAAAATACAAGTTTCTACTGTTTTACAGTCTTCCTAATTCATGGGAGTCTGTTGTGATTTCATTAAATATGTCTGGTCAAGATTTAACAATGACAAAGTTACCTATGTTACTAGACATTGAGGCCGAGAGAAGGGCTAAAAAGAAAACTAGTAATGTGTCAAACCTAGTTTCTAGTGCCCCATCTTCCCAATTTATCACGGGTTCCCCATCTAATAATGTGTTAACTACTCCATCTTTTCTTAAGCCAAAAGAAGACAAACATTTTAAAAGGAACAATAAGAAATATAACAAGTTCAAGAGACATAATAATTTTAAGGGAAAATAAATTGGTACTTGTTATAATTGTGGATAGCCCGGTCATTACAAAAGAAATTGCACACAAAAGAATAATGGTCAAAATTTTAAATGATCAAGAGACATTGCGTGTGTGGTTTCTAAGTCACTTCTTGCAGACTGTGACTCTCTTACTTGGTGGATTGATTCTGCTTTTTTTTGGCATGTGGCTAAGACTAGAAATAATTTCGTTGAAATAAAGGAGGTGAAAACCGGCGACCACAAGTTATACATAGGAAATAATACTTACTGTGATGTGCTTGGAGTTGACACTATAAGATCTCATTACCAGGGCAAAACAACTTTCTCTTGACTGATGTACTTTGTGCTCCTAATATGAGGCACATTCTCTTGTCTGTGCCACGATTAGATGATAAGGATTTTGAAGTTCGTTTTCAATCTTCTAAAGTTTCTATTGGTAAATGACTTGATCCGAAATGTGTAAACCCAATGCAGGCAGTCAAGCTATAGCAATAATCCGGTTAAGTCCGGAGTCGAATCCATAGGGAACTATGATTGGTGTTTTGAAGTAAGTAGTGACAAAAACTAAGTAACTGAAAACCTTGAGAGTTTGAAGTAATGGGGTTTGTTGGATAGATTATAAGATTTTTTCCACTTGAATTTTTTTTCTAGACAAAATATAAGATAAATTATCAAAGGTAACAACCACTCTTTAGTTCGAGGATTAGAATATGTAATTAATTATCCGATTTATTATACTTGTGTTTTATAACTCAATTAACTCCCGTGTCAACAACAAGTTAATCGGAAGATAAAGATGGACTATGAGAATTAAACACATAGTTTCGATGCCTTTCTAGAAGTTTAAAAGAATTGTCTGTGCCGAATTCAACCCGTCTACAAACAAGCAAGTGTTTCTACAAGGCATCCAACCATGACATTAATGTTTCATTCTTTAAGTAAAGCACAATAATGGTGAAGATTGGAATGTTGTCATGAAAATCTAATCGGGGTACTTGCCTTGAACTAACGGGTCTTTCTATGCAAGAGTCATCTGTGTCATAGAAAGAACCCACGGTTATACAAAGTACCTTAGCTTTGCTAGATGCATTCAATCATTCAATGAGCAAGTGGAATATAAAGCATTAAAGCATAAAAGAAATGCACAAATATAACTTTCGGATAATTTATACATATTTATCACTTCTTACTAAAGAGTGAATGAAGAACTACTCACTGTTCATGGCTTTGGTAAAGCTAGAAAAGTGAATGATACTCATTCCTTTTAGTAGAGGAGTTACAAAGTGAAACACACTAAACAAAGAGTTGATCTTCAACGAAGAATGAGTGAGTCACGTTACACCCTTCACGACTTTGGTAAAGCTCTAGAAAAGTGGAAGAATTTCACCCTTCTAAGATAGAAAGAAGCTCAAACAATGGAAGTGGAAGACATAAACAACGAAAGTAGAAGAAATCTAGTCACTTTTAGAGGGTTGCTTCCTCAACTAAAAGATGAATTAACTCCCTTGATACAAGCAAATATAACATACATCTAACTACATGGGTGGGAGTCTAAGTCTCCATCTAGCCCTCTACTAGTTCTTGGTGTAGTCTAAGCTTTACAAACCAAGTTCTAGTCTTCTACCACAAAACATCCTCCTCTAAAGGCTCCTCCAAGGGGAGTATTTATAGACAAGGAGGAAAGGGGAGGAGACAAGAGTGTGTGAAGGAATAGTGTATGCCGCCCAAGTCCAAGTAAAAAGCCAACTACTCTGCAGCCTGCCTGTGGAGAACGTTCGAACACTAGATGGAGCCTAACTTTCTCATTTAAGTGGCATGTGGTCTTCTATGGAAACCTATTTCCATACTCCATGCACATCTTGGCGCTTTGCACACATCAGTCTGGTCTTCAATCAATTCAAGTGGACGTTCGAACGTGAGTTGGCATTCGAACATAGTACTCAAGTATCTCAGAGTCTTCCTTCTTGGCTGCAACACGTCATGTCTCAGCAGTCTGGTCTTCAATCACTCAAGTGGACGTTCGAACGTGAGTTGGTGTCCGAACGTGGTACCCAAGTATGTCAGAGTCTTCCTTTTTGGCTGCAACACGCCATGTCTCAACAGTCTGGTCTTCAATCACTCAAGTGGACGTTCGAATGTGTGTTGGTGTTCGAACGTTCTTGGCTTGGTCCAAGCTTTTTCAATTTTTCTCCAGAATATGCTAGTGTTGCATGAAAGTTTGATACTCATTGCCTTTAGTCTCTTGTATAATTTATGGCCTGAAATGTCATCATTTAAACTCTATCAAAGTATAATTAGTCTTAAAAGAGCATAGTAATATGCTAATTTTAACTACTAATCAATAAACATGATCGTATTCTTGCATGAGGGACTAAAGTTAATGATTTTTACCATTTGAATGTTGTTAGTGACAATAATAAAATTAGCTCTTCTTTTGCTTATATTAATGTCTCTTGTGATGTTAATGTTGATTCTATTTTTTTGGCATATGATACTAGGTCATATTATTTATAATAAAATGAAAAAGATGACTAACATTAGATTGATTCCAAATTTAGATCTTGACTTGAAACCATGTGAATCTTGTATAAGTGAAAAAATGACTAGAAAGCCATATGGAAAATTAGAAAGAGCTAAAAAATGCTAGAATTAATACATTCGGATATTTGTAGTCCTCTAAATGTTAAACACTATTATGGTATGAAATATTTTATTACTTTTACCGATGACTATTCAAGATATGATTATATATATTTACTAAAGAATAGATCGGATACCTTAAAAAAATTTATTGAATTTGAGGTGGAAGTAGAAAACCAACTAGGTAGAAAAATTAAAATATTAAGGACGGACCGAACTGGCGAATACATGGCTGAAATTTTTGAATCTTTTTTTATAAATAAAATGGAATAATATATCAATTAACAATTTCTTATACATCTCAGCAAAATGGTTTAGTCGAAAAGAGAAATAAAACACTTATTGACATTGTTAGATCTATCCTTAGTCATGCACACTTAAACACTACTTTTTGGGGTAAGACTATTTCTACCGCCATTTATGTTCTTAATAGAGTACCCTCTAGAACAATAGGAATGACACCATATGAAATTTGGAAGGGTACAAAACCAAGTTTTTCTCACTTAAAAGTTTGGGGTAGTTCAGCTCATGCTAAAATTTTAGGATCTAATAGAGAAAAATTAGGTCCTAAATCAATAAAATGTACTTTTATTGGATATTGTGAAAATTCTATTGGCTATAGATTTATAATTCACCATAGTGATGGATCAGTGAGAGTCATTGAAATTAGAGATGCATTTTTCTTTGAAAATGACTTAGATAAAATTGAGAAAATGGTTGAACTATTTGAAATTACTAAGGAAAAGAAATAAACAACCACAAGAGAAAATAATAAAATAACCTCCACCCAAGGATACTTTAATTAGAATACAAAGGGAAAGACATCCACTTAGTTACTTAAAAGATTATTATGCATTCAATAGCGAAGAAATTCCAAATGATCCTATTGATTTTGATGATGCATGAATTAAATTGATCATCTAAAATGGATAGAAGCAATTAAAGAAGAACTAGAATTTATAAAGAAAAACAAAGTCTGGGAGTNAGAAAACTAGTAATGTGTCAAACCTAGTTTCTAGTGCCCCATCTTCCCAATTTATCATGGGTTCCCCATCTAATAATGTGTTAACTACTCCATCTTTTCTTAAGCCAAAACNAGAAAACTAGTAATGTGTCAAACCTAGTTTCTAGTGCCCCATCTTCCCAATTTATCACGGGTTCCCCATCTAATAATGTGTTAACTACTCCATCTTTTCTTAAGCCAAAAGAAGACAAACATTTTAAAAGGAACAATAAGAAATATAACAAGTTCAAGAGACATAATAATTTTAAGGGAAAATAAATTGGTACTTGTTATAATTGTGGGTAGCCCGGTCATTACAAAAGAAATTGCACACAAAAGAACAATGGTCAAAATTTTAAATGATCAAGAGACATTGCGTGTGTGGTTTCTAAGTCACTTCTTGCAGACTGTGACTCTCTTACTTGGTGGATTGATTCTGCTTTTTTTTGGCATGTGGCTAAGACTAGAAATAATTTCGTTGAAATAAAGGAGGTGAAAACCGGCGACCACAAGTTATACATAGGAAATAATACTTACTGTGATGTGCTTGGAGTTGACACTATAAGATCTCATTACCAGGGCAAAACAACTTTCTCTTGACTGATGTACTTTGTGCTCCTAATATGAGGCACATTCTCTTGTCTGTGCCACGATTAGATGATAAGGATTTTGAAGTTCGTTTTCAATCTTCTAAAGTTTCTATTGGTAAATGACTTGATCCGAAATGTGTAAACCCAATGCAGGCAGTCAAGCTATAGCAATAATCCGGTTAAGTCCGGAGTCGAATCCATAGGGAACTATGATTGGTGTTTTGAAGTAAGTAGTGACAAAAACTAAGTAACTGAAAACCTTGAGAGTTTGAAGTAATGGGGTTTGTTGGATAGATTATAAGATTTTTTCCACTTGAATTTTTTTTCTAGACAAAATATAAGATAAATTATCAAAGGTAACAACCACTCTTTAGTTCGAGGATTAGAATATGTAATTAATTATCCGGTTTATTATACTTGTGTTTTATAACTCAATTAACTCCCGTGTCAACAACAAGTTAATCGGAAGATAAAGATGGACTATGAGAATTAAACACATAGTTTCGATGCCTTTCTAGAAGTTTAAAAGAATTGTCTGTGCCGAATTCAACCCGTCTACAAACAAGCAAGTGTTTCTACAAGGCATCCAACCATGACATTAATGTTTCATTCTTTAAGTAAAGCACAATAATGGTGAAGATTGGAATGTTGTCATGAAAATCTAATCGGGGTACTTGCCTTGAACTAACGGGTCTTTCTATGCAAGAGTCATCTGTGTCATTGAAAGAACCCACGGTTATACAAAGTACCTTAGCTTTGCTAGATGCATTCAATCATTCAATGAGCAAGTGGAATATAAAGCATTAAAGCATAAAAGAAATGCACAAATATAACTTTCGGATAATTTATACATATTTATCACTTCTTACTAAAGAGTGAATGAAGAACTACTCACTGTTCATGGCTTTGGTAAAGCTAGAAAAGTGAATGATACTCATTCCTTTTAGTAGAGGAGTTACAAAGTGAAACACACTAAACAAAGAGTTGATCTTCAACGAAGAATGAGTGAGTCACGTTCCACCCTTCACGACTTTGGTAAAGCTCTAGAAAAGTGGAAGAATTTCACCCTTCTAAGATAGAAGGAAGCTCAAACAATGGAAGTGGAAGACATAAACAATGAAAGTAGAAGAAATCTAGTCACTTTTAGAGGGTTGCTTCCTCAACTAAAAGATGAATTAACTCCCTTGATACAAGCAAATATAACATACATCTAACTACATGGGTGGGAGTCTAAGTCTCCATCTAGCTCTCTACTAGTTCTTGGTGTAGTCTAAGCTTTACAAACCAAGTTCTAGTCTTCTACCACAAAACATCCTCCTCTAAAGGCTCCTCCAAGGGGAGTATTTATAGACAAGGAGGAAAGGGGAGGAGACAAGAGAGTGTGAAGGAATAGTGTATGCCGCCCAAGTCCAAGTAAAAAGCCAACTACTCTGCAGCCTGCCTGTGGAGAACGTTCGAACACTAGATGGAGCCTAACTTTCTCATTTAAGTGGCATGTGGTCTTCTATGGAAACCTATTTCCATACTCCATGCACATCTTGGCGCTTTGCACACATCAGTCTGGTCTTCAATCAATTCAAGTGGACGTTCGAACGTGAGTTGGCATTCGAACATAGTACTCAAGTATCTCAGAGTCTTCCTTCTTGGCTGCAACACGTCATGTCTCAGCAGTCTGGTCTTCAATCACTCAAGTGGACGTTCGAACGTGAGTTGGTGTCCGAACGTGGTACCCAAGTATGTCAGAGTCTTCCTTCTTGGCTGCAACACGCCATGTCTCAACAGTCTGGTCTTCAATCACTCAAGTGGACGTTCGAATGTGTGTTGGTGTTCGAACGTTCTTGGCTTGGTCCAAGCTTTTTCAATTTTTCTCCAGAATATGCTAGTGTTGCATGAAAGTTTGGTACTCATTGCCTTTAGTCTCTTGTATAATTTATGGTCTGAAATGTCATCATTTAAACTCTATCAAAGTATAATTAGTCTTAAAAGAGCATAGTAATATGCTAATTTTAACTACTAATCAATAAACATGATCGTATTCTTGCATGAGGGACTAAAGTTAATGATTTTTACCATTTGAATGTTGTTAGTGACAATAATAAAATTAGCNAAAAAAGAAATTTAAGTCGGATGGATCTATAGATAAATATAAAGTTAGACTAGTGGCTAGGAGATACACACAAAGGAAGGTATAGATTATGATAAAACATATTCTACCGTAGCTAAGTTTACCTCAATAAGAATATTGATGTCTTTAGTTGCATATTTAGACCTAGAGTTACATAAAATGGATGTTAAGACTGCTTTGCTTAATGGTGAACTTAAAGAAGAAATTTGTATGTATCAACCGCAAGGATACAAAGTTGAAGGTAAAGGAAAAAATGTGCAAATTGAAAAAGTTTTTATATGGTTTAAACCAATTCTCAAGGCAATGGTATCATACNACAATGGTCAAAATTTTAAATGATCAAGAGACATTGCGTGTGTGGTTTCTAAGTCACTTCTTGCAGACTGTGACTCTCTTACTTGGTGGATTGATTCTGCTTTTTTTTGGCATGTGGCTAAGACTAGAAATAATTTCGTTGAAATAAAGGAGGTGAAAACCGGCGACCACAAGTTATACATAGGAAATAATACTTACTGTGATGTGCTTGGAGTTGACACTATAAGATCTCATTACCAGGGCAAAACAACTTTCTCTTGACTGATGTACTTTATGCTCCTAATATGAGGCACATTCTCTTGTCTGTGCCACGATTAGATGATAAGGATTTTGAAGTTCGTTTTCAATCTTCTAAAGTTTCTATTGGTAAATGACTTGATCCGAAATGTGTAAACCCAATGCAGGCAGTCAAGCTATAGCAATAATCCAGTTAAGTCCGGAGTCGAATCCATAGGGAACTATGATTGGTGTTTTGAAGTAAGTAGTGACAAAAACTAAGTAACTGAAAACCTTGAGAGTTTGAAGTAATGGGGTTTGTTGGATAGATTATAAGATTTTTTCCACTTGAATTTTTTTTCTAGACAAAATATAAGATAAATTATCAAAGGTAACAACCACTCTTTAGTTCGAGGATTAGAATATGTAATTAATTATCCGGTTTATTATACTTGTGTTTTATAACTCAATTAACTCCCGTGTCAACAACAAGTTAATCGGAAGATAAAGATGGACTATGAGAATTAAACACATAGTTTCGATGCCTTTCTAGAAGTTTAAAAGAATTGTCTGTGCCGAATTCAACCCGTCTACAAACAAGCAAGTGTTTCTACAAGGCATCCAACCATGACATTAATGTTTCATTCTTTAAGTAAAGCACAATAATGGTGAAGATTGGAATGTTGTCATGAAAATCTAATCGGGGTACTTGCCTTGAACTAACGGGTCTTTCTATGCAAGAGTCATCTGTGTCATTGAAAGAACCCACGGTTATACAAAGTACCTTAGCTTTGCTAGATGCATTCAATCATTCAATGAGCAAGTGGAATATAAAGCATTAAAGCATAAAAGAAATGCACAAATATAACTTTCGGATAATTTATACATATTTATCACCTCTTACTAAAGAGTGAATGAAGAACTACTCACTGTTCATGGCTTTGGTAAAGCTAGAAAAGTGAATGATACTCATTCCTTTTAGTAGAGGAGTTACAAAGTGAAACACACTAAACAAAGAGTTGATCTTCAACGAAGAATGAGTGAGTCACGTTCCACCCTTCACGACTTTGGTAAAGCTCTAGAAAAGTGGAAGAATTTCACCCTTCTAAGATAGAAGGAAGCTCAAACAATGGAAGTGGAAGACATAAACAATGAAAGTAGAAGAAATCTAGTCACTTTTAGAGGGTTGCTTCCTCAACTAAAAGATGAATTAACTCCCTTGATACAAGCAAATATAACATACATCTAACTACATGGGTGGGAGTCTAAGTCTCCATCTAGCTCTCTACTAGTTCTTGGTGTAGTCTAAGCTTTACAAACCAAGTTCTAGTCTTCTACCACAAAACATCCTCCTCTAAAGGCTCCTCCAAGGGGAGTATTTATAGGCAAGGAGGAAAGGGGAGGAGACAAGAGAGTGTGAAGGAATAGTGTATGCCGCCCAAGTCCAAGTAAAAAGCCAACTACTCTGCAGCCTGCCTGTGGAGAACGTTCGAACACTAGATGGAGCCTAACTTTCTCATTTAAGTGGCATGTGGTCTTCTATGGAAACCTATTTCCATACTCCATGCACATCTTGGCGCTTTGCACACATCAGTCTGGTCTTCAATCAATTCAAGTGGACGTTCGAACGTGAGTTGGCATTCGAACATAGTACTCAAGTATCTCAGAGTCTTCCTTCTTGGCTGCAACATGTCATGTCTCAGCAGTCTGGTCTTCAATCACTCAAGTGGACGTTCGAACGTGAGTTGGTGTCCGAACGTGGTACCCAAGTATGTCAGAGTCTTCCTTTTTGGCTGCAACACGCCATGTCTCAACAGTCTGGTCTTCAATCACTCAAGTGGACGTTCGAATGTGTGTTGGTGTTCGAACGTTCTTGGCTTGGTCCAAGCTTTTCCAATTTTTCTCCAGAATATGCTAGTGTTGCATGAAAGTTTGGTACTCATTGCCTTTAGTCTCTTGTATAATTTATGGCCTGAAATGTCATCATTTAAACTCTATCAAAGTATAATTAGTCTTAAAAGAGCATAGTAATATGCTAATTTTAACTACTAATCAATAAACATGATCGTATTCTTGCATGAGGGACTAAAGTTAATGATTTTTACCATTTGAATGTTGTTAGTGACAATAATAAAATTAGCTCTTCTTTTGCTTATATTAATGTCTCTTGTGATGTTAATGTTGATTCTATTTTTTGGCATATGAGACTAGGTCATATTATTTATAATAAAATGAAAAAGATGACTAACATTGGATTGATTCCAAATTTAGATCTTGACTTGAAACCATGTGAATCTTGTATAAGTGGAAAAATGACTAGAAAGCCATATGGAAAATTAGAAAGAGCTAAAAAATGATAGAATTAATACATTCGGATATTTGTAGTCCTCTAAATGTTAAACACTATTATGGTATGAAATATTTTATTACTTTTACCGATGACTATTCAAGATATGATTATATATATTTACTAAAGAATAGATCGGATACCTTAAAAAAATTTATTGAATTTGAGGTGGAAGTAGAAAACCAACTGGGTAGAAAAATTAAAATATTAAGGACGGACCGAACTGGTGAATACATGGCTGAAATTTTTGAATCTTTTTTTTATAAAGAAAATGGAATAATATATCAATTAACAATTTCTTATACATCTCAGCAAAATGGTTTAGTCGAAAAGAGAAATAAAACACTTATTGACATTGTTAGATCTATCCTTAGTCATGCACACTTAAACACTACTTTTTGGGGTAAGACTATTTCTACCGCCATTTATGTTCTTAATAGAGTACCCTCTAGAACAATAGGAATGACACCATATGAAATTTGGAAGGGTACAAAACCAAGTTTTTCTCACTTAAAAGTTTGGGGTAGTTCAGCTCATGCTAAAATTTTAGGATCTAATAGAGAAAAATTAGGTCCTAAATCAATAAAATGTACTTTTATTGGATATTGTGAAAATTCTATTGGCTATAGATTTATAATTCACCATAGTGATGGATCAGTGAGAGTCATTGAAATTAGAGATGCATTTTTCTTTGAAAATGACTTAGATAAAATTGAGAAAATGGTTGAACTATTTGAAATTACTAAGGAAAAGAAATAAACAACCACAAGAGAAAATAATAAAATAACCTCCACCCAAGGATACTTTAATTAGAATACAAAGGGAAAGACATCCACTTAGTTACTTAAAAGATTATTATGCATTCAATAGCGAAGAAATTCCAAATGATCCTATTGATTTTGATGATGCATGAATTAAATTGATCATCTAAAATGGATAGAAGCAATTAAAGAAGAACTAGAATTTATAAAGAAAAACAAAGTCTGGGAGTTAGTTGATTTACCAATAGATAGAAAAGCCATTGGGTGTAAATAGATCCTTAAAAAAGAAATTTAAGTCGGATGGATCTATAGATAAATATAAAGTTAGACTAGTGGCTAGGAGATACACACAAAGGAAGGTATAGATTATGATAAAACATATTCTACCGTAGCTAAGTTTACCTCAATAAGAATATTGATGTCTTTAGTTGCATATTTAGACCTAGAGTTACATAAAATGGATGTTAAGACTGCTTTGCTTAATGGTGAACTTAAAGAAGAAATTTGTATGTATCAACCGCAAGGATACAAAGTTGAAGGTAAAGGAAAAAATGTGCAAATTGAAAAAGTTTTTATATGGTTTAAACCAATTCTCAAGGCAATGGTATCATACTTTTCATAATGCAATTATATCATATGATTTTGTTCCAAATAACTATGATCATTGTATATATACTTGGAATAATGAGAATTATTATATTATTTTTTCCTTGTAGGTGGATGACATTTTACTTGCCGGAAATGATATAAATAGAATCTTACACNTGTACTTTGTGCTCCTAATATGAGGCACATTCTCTTGTCTGTGCCACGATTAGATGATAAGGATTTTGAAGTTCGTTTTCAATCTTCTAAAGTTTCTATTGGTAAATGACTTGATCCGAAATGTGTAAACCCAATGCAGGCAGTCAAGCTATAGCAATAATCCGGTTAAGTCCGGAGTCGAATCCATAGGGAACTATGATTGGTGTTTTGAAGTAAGTAGTGACAAAAACTAAGTAACTGAAAACCTTGAGAGTTTGAAGTAATGGGGTTTGTTGGATAGATTATAAGATTTTTTCCACTTGAATTTTTTTTCTAGACAAAATATAAGATAAATTATCAAAGGTAACAACCACTCTTTAGTTCGAGGATTAGAATATGTAATTAATTATCCGATTTATTATACTTGTGTTTTATAACTCAATTAACTCCCGTGTCAACAACAAGTTAATCGGAAGATAAAGATGGACTATGAGAATTAAACACATAGTTTCGATGCCTTTCTAGAAGTTTAAAAGAATTGTCTGTGCCGAATTCAACCCGTCTACAAACAAGCAAGTGTTTCTACAAGGCATCCAACCATGACATTAATGTTTCATTCTTTAAGTAAAGCACAATAATGGTGAAGATTGGAATGTTGTCATGAAAATCTAATCGGGGTACTTGCCTTGAACTAACGGGTCTTTCTATGCAAGAGTCATCTGTGTCATAGAAAGAACCCACGGTTATACAAAGTACCTTAGCTTTGCTAGATGCATTCAATCATTCAATGAGCAAGTGGAATATAAAGCATTAAAGCATAAAAGAAATGCACAAATATAACTTTCGGATAATTTATACATATTTATCACTTCTTACTAAAGAGTGAATGAAGAACTACTCACTGTTCATGGCTTTGGTAAAGCTAGAAAAGTGAATGATACTCATTCCTTTTAGTAGAGGAGTTACAAAGTGAAACACACTAAACAAAGAGTTGATCTTCAACGAAGAATGAGTGAGTCACGTTCCACCCTTCACGACTTTGGTAAAGCTCTAGAAAAGTGGAAGAATTTCACCCTTCTAAGATAGAAAGAAGCTCAAACAATGGAAGTGGAAGACATAAACAACGAAAGTAGAAGAAATCTAGTCACTTTTAGAGGGTTGCTTCCTCAACTAAAAGATGAATTAACTCCCTTGATACAAGCAAATATAACATACATCTAACTACATGGGTGGGAGTCTAAGTCTCCATCTAGCCCTCTACTAGTTCTTGGTGTAGTCTAAGCTTTACAAACCAAGTTCTAGTCTTCTACCACAAAACATCCTCCTCTAAAGGCTCCTCCAAGGGGAGTATTTATAGGCAAGGAGGAAAGGGGAGGAGACAAGAGAGTGTGAAGGAATAGTGTATGCCGCCCAAGTCCAAGTAAAAAGCCAACTACTCTGCAGCCTGCCTGTGGAGAACGTTCGAACACTAGATGGAGCCTAACTTTCTCATTTAAGTGGCATGTGGTCTTCTATGGAAACCTATTTCCATACTCCATGCACATCTTGGCGCTTTGCACACATCAGTCTGGTCTTCAATCAATTCAAGTGGACGTTCGAACGTGAGTTGGCATTCGAACATAGTACTCAAGTATCTCAGAGTCTTCCTTCTTGGCTGCAACACGTCATGTCTCAGCAGTCTGGTCTTCAATCACTCAAGTGGACGTTCGAACGTGAGTTGGTGTCCGAACGTGGTACCCAAGTATGTCAGAGTCTTCCTTTTTGGCTGCAACACGCCATGTCTCAACAGTCTGGTCTTCAATCACTCAAGTGGACGTTCGAATGTGTGTTGGTGTTCGAACGTTCTTGGCTTGGTCCAAGCTTTTTCAATTTTTCTCCAGAATATGCTAGTGTTGCATGAAAGTTTGATACTCATTGCCTTTAGTCTCTTGTATAATTTATGGCCTGAAATGTCATCATTTAAACTCTATCAAAGTATAATTAGTCTTAAAAGAGCATAGTAATATGCTAATTTTAACTACTAATCAATAAACATGATCGTATTCTTGCATGAGGGACTAAAGTTAATGATTTTTACCATTTGAATGTTGTTAGTGACAATAATAAAATTAGCTCTTCTTTTGCTTATATTAATGTCTCTTGTGATGTTAATGTTGATTCTATTTTTTTGGCATATGATACTAGGTCATATTATTTATAATAAAATGAAAAAGATGACTAACATTAGATTGATTCCAAATTTAGATCTTGACTTGAAACCATGTGAATCTTGTATAAGTGAAAAAATGACTAGAAAGCCATATGGAAAATTAGAAAGAGCTAAAAAATGCTAGAATTAATACATTCGGATATTTGTAGTCCTCTAAATGTTAAACACTATTATGGTATGAAATATTTTATTACTTTTACCGATGACTATTCAAGATATGATTATATATATTTACTAAAGAATAGATCGGATACCTTAAAAAAATTTATTGAATTTGAGGTGGAAGTAGAAAACCAACTAGGTAGAAAAATTAAAATATTAAGGACGGACCGAACTGGCGAATACATGGCTGAAATTTTTGAATCTTTTTTTATAAATAAAATGGAATAATATATCAATTAACAATTTCTTATACATCTCAGCAAAATGGTGTAGTCGAAAAGAGAAATAAAACACTTATTGACATTGTTAGATCTATCCTTAGTCATGCACACTTAAACACTACTTTTTGGGGTGAGACTATTTCTACCGCCATTTATGTTCTTAATAGAGTACCCTCTAGAACAATAGGAATGACACCATATGAAATTTGGAAGGGTACAAAACCAAGTTTTTCTCACTTAAAAGTTTGGGGTAGTTCAGCTCATGCTAAAATTTTAGGATCTAATAGAGAAAAATTAGGTCCTAAATCAATAAAATGTACTTTTATTGGATATTGTGAAAATTCTATTGGCTATAGATTTATAATTCACCATAGTGATGGATCAGTGAGAGTCATTGAAATTAGAGATGCATTTTTCTTTGAAAATGACTTAGATAAAATTGAGAAAATGGTTGAACTATTTGAAATTACTAAGGAAAAGAAATAAACAACCACAAGAGAAAATAATAAAATAACCTCCACCCAAGGATACTTTAATTAGAATACAAAGGGAAAGACATCCACTTAGTTACTTAAAAGATTATTATGCATTCAATAGCGAAGAAATTCCAAATGATCCTATTGATTTTGATGATGCATGAATTAAATTGATCATCTAAAATGGATAGAAGCAATTAAAGAAGAACTAGAATTTATAAAGAAAAACAAAGTCTGGGAGTTAGTTGATTTACCAATAGATAGAAAAGCCATTGGGTGTAAATAGATCCTTAAAAAAGAAATTTAAGTCGGATGGATCTATAGATAAATATAAAGTTAGACTAGTGGCTAGGAGATACACACAAAGGAAGGTATAGATTATGATAAAACATATTCTACCGTAGCTAAGTTTACCTCAATAAGAATATTGATGTCTTTAGTTGCATATTTAGACCTAGAGTTACATAAAATGGATGTTAAGACTGCTTTGCTTAATGGTGAACTTAAAGAAGAAATTTGTATGTATCAACCGCAAGGATACAAAGTTGAAGGTAAAGGAAAAAATGTGCAAATTGAAAAAGTTTTTATATGGTTTAAACCAATTCTCAAGGCAATGGTATCATACTTTTCATAATGCAATTATATCATATGATTTTGTTCCAAATAACTATGATCATTGTATATATACTTGGAATAATGAGAAGTATTATATTATTTTTTCCTTGTAGGTGGATGACATTTTACTTGCCGGAAATGATATAAATAGAATCTTACACCTAAAAGATTGGTTAAACACCAAGTTTGAAATGAAAGATATGGGTGAAGCACATTATGTACTTGGAATTAAAATTTCTAGAGATAGAAAGAAAAGAAAATTGAGTTTATCTCAAAAATCTTATTTGGAAAATATTTTAAAGAAATTCAAAGTGGATTCTTGTAAACCTATTGAATCACCCATTTACAAAGGAGCAAAATTGTTTAAGAATATGACTCCTAAAACTGAAGATAAAATATAAAAAATGAAATCTAAACCCTACACGGAAGTTGTTGGTAGTCTTATGTATGCTATGTTATGCACTAGACCGGACCTTAGCTATGTTGTTGGTTTGATTAGTCGATATCAAAGTAATCCAGGTATACCTCATTGATTAGCTGTGAAACGTGTACTTGGATACACCAAGGCACATTAGATTTTTTTTAACATATCAAGCTGATGATATATTGTTAATGANCGGAAGTTGTTGGTAGTCTTATGTATGCTATGTTATGCACTAGACCGGACCTTAGCTATGTTGTTGGTTTGATTAGTCGATATCAAAGTAATCCAGGTATACCTCATTGATTAGCTGTGAAACGTGTACTTAGATACACCAAGGCACATTAGATTTTTTTTTTTAACATATCAAGCTGATGATATATTGTTAATGGNAGCAAGTGTTTCTACAAGGCATCCAACCATGACATTAATGTTTCATTCTTTAAGTAAAGCACAATAATGGTGAAGATTGGAATGTTGTCATGAAAATCTAATNTTAAAGCTTGCTTGTGTAGATAACATGCCTATTCATATTTTTTAGTGATAATGAGGCTGCGATAAAAACCATTAAAAATGGGGAAATTGAGCCCAAAGGTAAACATATTGAGTTACAATATCACTATATAAGTGATATAAAAAAGAACATGTTACTATTGATTATCTTTGTACAAAAGATATGGTTGCAGACCCATTGACAAAACCTATTGGAACCAAAGAATTTAAATAATATGTCGTTGTTATGAGTTTAATNATATCACTATATAAGTGATATAAAAAAGAACATGTTACTATTGATTATCTTTGTACAAAAGATATAGTTGCAGACCCATTGACAAAACCTATTGGAACCAAAGAATTTAAATAATATGTCGTTGTTATGAGTTTAAGNCCTCTTACTAAAGAGTGAATGAAGAACTACTCACTGTTCATGGCTTTGGTAAAGCTAGAAAAGTGAATGATACTCATTCCTTTTAGTAGAGGAGTTACAAAGTGAAACACACTAAACAAAGAGTTGATCTTCAACGAAGAATGAGTGAGTCACGTTACACCCTTCACGACTTTGGTAAAGCTCTAGAAAAGTGGAAGAATTTCACCCTTCTAAGATAGAAAGAAGCTCAAACAATGGAAGTGGAAGACATAAACAACNAAGTGAAACACACTAAACAAAGAGTTGATCTTCAACGAAGAATGAGTGAGTCACGTTCCACCCTTCACGACTTTGGTAAAGCTCTAGAAAAGTGGAAGAATTTCACCCTTCTAAGATAGAAGGAAGCTCAAACAATGGAAGTGGAAGACATAAACAATNAGACTAAATCTATAACCATACAAGATCTAACCGTGTCACCAATCTCAGGTAATTCCTTAATCAGTTTTGTCAACAATTTTGAGATCCATTTTAGAGTTTTATAAGGGTTAACATATTTGTTTTCTTTTTCATTTCCCANCGAAAGTAGAAGAAATCTAGTCACTTTTAGAGGGTTGCTTCCTCAACTAAAAGATGAATTAACTCCCTTGATACANAAGGAAGATAGCGTTGTTAGAGAATATAATGTATTGTTGGATTTAAACTCAATTGGGACTGATACATTGGTTCTCCTTTATTTTTACATTTTTTTTCTTTTGTAAAATCTTTTTTTTTCTATGTCAATTTAGATTGCCCCACCAACTATATGCTAAAAGTACCATTACAAATGAGAGAAGAAAAAAAAAAGGAGTGAATACATTAGAATATAAATAACACTTAAGAAATTCAAATTAGTGTGTAACGCCCCAAAATCCATCCTAGAAGACATTACTATCTACAAACCATCCAACCATGAGAGCAACTAAAAATTAGTGTGTAACGCCCCAAAATCCATCCTAGAAGACATTACTATCCACAAACCATCCAACCATGAGAGCAACTAAAAATAACTATTAAGTAATAAACCATCCATCCATTTAACAAGGAATAAATACTAAAGCCAATAAAACATTAAAACTTCTCTAACTTAAATTTCAAAGCTAATAATATCTAGCAGCAGAATAATAAAAACTAGCTAAAACATTGTTTCATAAAAATCTCTCAAACTCTAAACCAAAAATAGAACAACTCTATTCCTCTAAGGTGGGATCCACATCTTGATCCTCCAACGGCTCGTAATCAATCTGTTCATCCACATTGACATCCTTTTCTATGTCAAAATCTGTAAGTGTGTTGTGNTAAACCAAAAATAGAACAACTCTATTCCTCTAAGGTGGGATCCACATCTTGATCCTCTAACGGCTCGTAATCAATCTGTTCATCCACATTGACATCCTTTTCTATGTCAAAATCTGTAAGTGTGTTGTGGGGGGTGAGCAAAATTCCGTAGGAAATCCCTTTCAAATCCCAACAAGGTTTAAAATAATAAAAAATGGCAAGTCTCTTTCGAAAAATAGAATATATAGATTTTGAGAATAAAACCATGATAGTTGTAATGATCTCAAGTGTATGTAATACAGTAAATCAACGACAGGAATAAACTTGCAAGAAATTAAAGTAATCAATAAATAACTCGACTACAAGTGTTAGACAACCATCTCACCTTCATTGGNGAGAATAAAACCATGATAGTTGTAATGATCTCAAGTGTATGTAATACAGTAAATCAATGACAGGAATAAACTTGCAAGAAATTAAAGTAATCAATAAATAACTCAACTACAAGTGTTAGACAACCATCTCACCTTCATTGGGATAAACTAACCTCTAACACTCTACAGTAGCTCTCGAAGGCAATTCAAGTCCATCACAACAAACAATACAAGAGATGAAACCACAACTTTTTCAACAACCACAATCTTAACCAATCACAATTTTCATTAACAATTCAAATATCACAATTGTACAATTCTCAATTTACTATAGTAATAAAAGAATTAAAATATACAATAGATCATATCAAGAAAATCTTTACAATTTTGATATCCCAATTATAGGGTTTTGCCAAAAATCCCAATTTCTTGGAACAACAAGTATTAGATGNTTTCATTAACAATTCAAATATCACAATTGTACAATTCTCAATTTACTATAGTAATAAAAGAATTAAAATATACAATAGATCATATCAAGAAAATCTTTACAATTTTGATATCCCAATTCTAGGGTTTTGCCAAAAATCCCAATTTCTTGGAACAACAAGTATTAGATGAAACATGATTTAATCATGAGTTGGACTTTAGAAATCAAGAATCCATGTAATTTTCATCATAGAACATGTATTTTGGAAAAATTTGGGTTTTGAAAATTCAAAAACAAATATTCCTTGAACTCAAACATATATTTTGTTCAAGACTATGTTCTAATGATAAAGAAACCAAGAACTCATATATATATATATATAATTATCAAGAAGATTAAAAACATACATATATAATACCCTTAGTCTCAATGAAAGAATTTAAGAAGAATCCCCTACCACGATTCCGTAGTTTTGTATGAAAACCTANTATATATATATATATATATATCAAGAAGATTAAAAACATACATTTATAATACCCTTAGTCTCAATGAAAGAATTCAAGAAGAATCCCCTACCACGATTCCGTAGTTTTGTATGAAAACCTAGCGTGTTTAATCCGTTCCAACATGAGAATCCCCCTTCAATCTTGTTTTTCTCTTCTTCTCTCTTGTTCTCTAAGGTTGTCTAGGGTTGAAAACTGATGAAAAATAACTAAAGGGACTTCCTTATGGTATTTATAAGGTGAAAAACGGAGAAAAACACTAAAATTGATCGGGGCCGTTTTTAGGGCAGCGTCTGAACAGTCTTTGGGCGTCCGGACGGTTCAAAGTTATTGTTTTTGATGAAAAATAAATTTTTTTGATAGAGAGGGGTGTTCGGACGGTGCTTGGGCCGTCCAAGCGGTACCAACTTTCTGTCTGAACTTCATGAGAAGTTTTCACATATTTAGAAGTCGATTTAAGAAATTTTCGTAAAATACACTTTTTTAACCCTTGAAATCTAGTTTTTACTGTTCAAAAATCAGATCAATCAGAGTTAGGAGGAAAGAGTTATGACTAAAATACTAAAGTAGTGTCAAATTCCTTCTTATCCGAATTCTTTCTAAAATACGTTTAAACTGCGGAATACTTCCTAACTTCTAATAAATCCCATATTACCTATCCCAAGGTTTCTCGACCTTTCAGATTCAATAAAAAACTTATTTTGACCTAAAATTATTTAAAAACTTACCTCACAACCCTTCCCAAGCTTAAACGCCTTTGAAACTTAAACTTCACAATCAATTTGTCTCCATAGTATTTATTTCTACTGTTGCGATCTATATAGTCCATTCTTACATCATTACATATATTAGAATTACTAAATAATTACTTTATTAGATTAATATAAACATATGGGGGTTTACATTATCGATGGCTTGACTATTGACACTCAGTTGAATACCCCTCTTTTCTGCTAAAAAAATCAAATCTGTTTGTGTAATGACGTATGTTGATTTGTGTTTATTGTCATTAGTTAGGAAGCTTCCAAATTATGGCATATGGAGTTGATATTTTGATTCCGATAATATCTGTGTAGCAATATTAGAATTATGAATACAACATGCTTGAATTCAAATAATAAATGCTTTTAATGCGCTTCTCATTTATGTTTTCCTTCTTCAATTTAATACACATTTCATGCTGATTTGTGTTGTTCAGTTGTTATTTGATTTCTTGTTTCTGTCAATACAATTTTTAGTTGGAATTTTATGGTATGGTTGAACAGAGTAACTTTGCAATATATTTTCATCTTAGGGAAATTAATGAAACCAATTGTCGCTTATTTGATTTTTTGTGTTCTGTGTTCCCCAATTTTCTTCTATTCGTTCTTGCTGGCAAAAGTCAATCAGACCCCTATTGAGATTGTATGTTTGTCTGTCTTTTTAATCCAAATTCCTAACTGGTTTGGGTTGTCCTAAATTGTGATTCTGCTTGTGATTGTTTTTTGATCCTGTGTCATATGATATCCAAAAGCTTGTTTGTGAAATTTGAACATGCACCTATATTGATGACCTTGACTTATGGATTATCTATTTATTTGATCAAATTTGAACTTGTGTTGCTTGTCTTTTTTTTGGGGTGGAGGGGAGACTTGAACTCTTGACCTCAAGAAGGCAGCCTTTATAAGACAAGAAATATCATTGGACTAAAGACCCATTGGTTGTTGTTTGTCTTCTTTACGGTGGCAATCACTATTGATTATTATGTGCAAGTTGGGTGTAATAATAACACAAACTGAGGGATCGACATTGATTCCCCCACCAAGAGCTTTTTTGTTGTTTTGCATTGCATTGCATTTCCTTTTTCAGCAACCATGTCCATATNATCAAATTTGAACTTGTGTTGCTTGTCTTTTTTTTGGGGTGGAGGGGAGACTTGAACCCTTGACCTCAAGAAGACAGCATTTATAAGACAAGAAATATCATTGGACCAAAGACCCATTGGTTGTTGTTTGTCTTCTTTACGGTGGCAATCACTATTGATTATTATGTGCAAGTTGGGTGTAATAATAACCCAAACTGAGGGATCGACATTGATTCCCCCACCAAGAGCTTTTTTGTTGTTTTGCATTGCATTTCCTTTTTCAGCAACCATGTCCATAAGCTTGTTTGGGTACTATTTGCAAGGATCTCACATACCATATTGTTTATCTATCTTGCTTACCACTAAAGGGGTTTAAATATTTTATTGATTTTTATTGTAGAGCCACAAGAGAGCAGAGAAGTTCATAAAAAAATATTTCCCCTTTTATGATGATTTGTGTTGTGTATAATACTTGGAAATGATCAGGCCACTGGTATAAAGGCACATGTCCCGACTGATGTGATGGAGGAATTAGAGAGAAAAGAAACAAATAATGAACATGAGCGAGTTGTATATAGATCTAATGACACTAATATATGCATGTCATTCACGCAGACATCAATGCACTGGCGAGGTTGGGACGAATGAGGTAGTAGTTGAAGGGGTTTTGAGTGCCGCATCGCTCATTAGTGTAGAGATTAATGATGCAATAACTGTATTTGTTTGTGCAATTGGTGTTGATGGGGCAATTTGCGACTTAAAGAAGAAGATTTATGAAGAGTTGATGAAGTTATTGGACTTGTACATGTCGGATTATGTATGAAATTGATGAAAGTATTGTATTTCTATTTTTTAAATTTGTTGTTTGTTATTGGTTTTTATTATTCTTTCGACAAATTTTTTTATTATGTGATCATTTGTGACTATTTACTACAAAGTTTTAAAATCAATAGACGTACTCATTATAATAAATTATGTTAACTAAGTTAGAAAATTCTACCTTGGTTAAATTTCAATAGAAATTATTTTAAAACTTAATATCAATTAATTGTCAAATATTGAAATGATAATACATTGTTCATTTCATTCACATGTCAATTTCATTCAAATTTAAAAACATTACCGCATATTGAACGCAAATTGTGGAACTGTGGAATGCAACAGGTCAGTGTGATTAAATTCATTGACCATGTGATTAAATTGCGGAATGCAGCAGGTCAATTAATCACACGTTCAATGAATCATCAGCTGGTCAACTTATGTGCCACGTCATCCATGCTCTTAACGATCTCCAAAGATCACCTAAAATGGTCAACCATAATTTAACACAAATGAAAATCACATTCTTACACAGAAACCCATGAACGTAGTTTTGCATGATTGCAAAATTCATCGTTCACCACAACCAAAAAACAAGCAAAATACCAGTTCACTTATAAGAACTCTATTTGCAAGCACTAAATGTACATCGTAAAATTCTCTACTGTTCTCTATTTCCTTCTGCATTCTGACCCTCTTGCATTTTATTTTGACCTTCTTTGTGCTCAGCCCTCTTTTTTTCTGGAACAAGCTGTCCAACCTTGACATACTTCTCCATAAATTTATATTCCCAATCTTGAAGTACTTCCAGCTCAGAAGTGGAGAGGCCAGCAATGTTCCCAGTAAGATCTTGAGGTTTAAATGACATGAGAGCTAAGGCTCTGCTGGCATCCCTACCAGCAAAAAGTGCATATGGCCCACCAGGACCGTAAAACATCCTGTACGGTAGGTCAAGTAAAATCAAATGCTCGTATATTTTGGATCTCAATGAAACAGGCTAGAACGTGCAAAAATAGTTAAAATGAATAAAAGAAGAAAAACAAACAATAGCACATTTTGTACAAGACACCTGAGAATGCTAAAGGCCCAAAAACGTATACCAACTTATGAAGAGACACATTCATATGATAAACCAGTTAGGAAACTTCAGATGAAAAAGGCCAGTGGCTAATGAATTCTAGACAAAACGAAATCAGTCATGGAATAACATCGCATCAATCAAAGTAATAAACCAAGATAAACTCTCTTAAACCTCAGAAAATGGTAACAAATTTACTTTTTGGATTATATTTTTCAGTGAGAAAGGAGAGGCATTAGTTATTAAAAAGAATGATTGAGGAATATAGGGTCGAGACGGCATTTTCACAAATGTTATTTCCTCTAAATTCCAACCATAATCCCCTTGTTCCAATGGCATTGAGGCAATTGACTAAATTTCAGAGGTTCCTGTTTTTTCTTCTTCCACCAAATTGTCCGGGGATGAGATTTTGTTTGCGGAGACCGAAGGCCATGTTGAGAAGAAACGGAAATTTTCAAAGTCCACCTCGTTCGCCCTTCCCAATAGAGTCATTCCCCCTTTCCAACCCATTTTGAAAGCTAAAGAGAGAGAGATCAATATGCGAGATTCGGCCGTTGATAGTATGAATGTGACAGTTAGGGTAATGAGGGGGGTCATTCTTCCACAGGATTTGGCAACGAATGAAAAGATGTCCGATGATGAAATAGCTCGGCAAGCCATTCAGTAGATGGTTTTGGTATGGTTTACTTCTCTTCATTTTTTGCTTTGTCGTATTTTTTTTGTCAAATGTTCTCTTTATGAAAGGTTTGCAAGAAGCCCATAGAGTTAAATGCCAGGATCGCAAAAAAGAATAAGGTCTTGAAATGGGCTATATATGATCGTATGGCCACTATGGAGAAGAATGAGACGTTGGATGCCGAAAACGCCAAGCTCTTTGAGGATATATTGGTGCTTCAAGCTCAAATGGCCTACCTAACAGAAGAGAAGGATAAACTCCAAGCTCTAAATGAGGAGTTAAAATCGTCAGAAGCGGGTAGCTATAAGCCAGCTTTCCTAGACTCAGGAAGAACATGTCACCCTTCTGGAGGAATTCAAAACCTTCAAGGCTTGATCCAAGGAGAGGGAGGACGATTCCTTTGAGCAAGGAATGGATAAGGCTGAGAGGGAATTAGCCCTGCAGATTCCTTTGATTGAGAAGGTTCACTTCAAGAAAGGTTGGGATGCTGTTCTTTTCTCTTCATGCTGTTTTGGGTTCTTCCTCAACACTTGCAAATCTTTGAAACAATTATGTACATTTTTCCTTTAAAAAAGAATCCTTTGGATGAAAGAATGTATCTTTTGGGTGAAAGAAATGGATGAATATTATCTTGTTAATCCTCCTTTTTTTAAAAGAAAAAGGTAGGATTTCCGCATTATGCCCTATCAAAAGGCTAGGCCCCCAAATTGCTAGGGTCTTTCATAGAACATTATGCCTTCTTAGAACTTAGCAAACTCTATGAAAGGCTTAGCCCCTACCAAACTACTAGGGCCTTTCATAAAATATTATGCCTTCGTAAAAGGCTCGGCCCCTAGCATAGTGCCAGGGCCTTAAATTGCTTTATTTGCAATTTTTTGCACTGACCTGCTGATCTAATCAGATTCAGATCTTTACCTATTGGGCCTGCATTGTCATGCCTAGCCTTAGGCCTAAGTTAAGGTGTAAACCTCTATGAGGTAGGTTGAAATGTGCCTGGTTCTTTTCTACTTTGCCTTGCAAGGGTTTAATTTGTGTGAACTCTACAAAGGTACTTTATAACATAGATTTTTATTGAAAAATATGGCTTACATTTCAGAATCTTGACTTGGTAAGATCTTACTAAGTAATTACAAGGGCATCTTATGTTGCCTGATATTTCCCGGGAGGCAATCATGTTGTTTTAAGGTACTTTGATGTTTTCCAGTAGGCACTCCTGTTTTTCGAAGATTGGCCACATTCCAGGATTGTGGAAGTGGCTTTCCTTCTATGGTCTTGAGGTCATAGGACCCATTTCCTCCGACTTTTGTGACCTTATATGGTCCCTCCCAGTTTGTTCTACGCTTCCCGTCCGTGGGGTTCTTGGTGGAGCCCACTATCTTTCTTAAGACTAGATCTCTAGTATTGAAGACTTAGGGGTGAACCCTCTTATTGTGAGCTCGGGACATCTGTTACAGATAGACCGCTAGTCTTATGGCTACGGACTCCCTTCTTTCTTCTACTAAATCTAACTCTTTAGCAATGGCGTTGTTGTTTTCCCCACTATTCGCTAGGTCAGTTCTAATGGTAGGGAGGCTGATTTCCAAAGGTATCATAGCTTCCATGTCATACGTATGCTAACGCAAAGGGAGTCTCCCCCGTTGCGCGATGCGGTGTGGTATGGTGCGTCCACAATACACTGGGCAGCTTCTCCATCCATTTACCTTTAGCCTTTTACAATCTCTTCTTTATTCCGTTAAGAATCGTTTTATTTGATATTTCTACCTATCCATTGCTTTGTGGGTATACAAGGGCGCAATAACGAATTCAGATCCCATAGTGCTAACAAAATAGCTTGAAGGGCCCAGTGTCAAACTAAGTTCCATTATTTGAGATTAACACCATTGGTATGCCATATCTTGTGATTATGTTTTTCCACAGAAATCTCTGTGTCGATATTGCGAATATTTGCCAAGGGCTCGACTTCTGCCCATTTTTTGAAGTACTCAGTATTTACAATAAGGTACTTCTTGTTCCTGAGCGCTTTAAGCAATGGTCAGACAATATCCAATCTCCACTACTCAAAAGGCCATGGTCTTGTGAGGGGAATTAGGACTTGTGCAGAGCTGCCTTGGTATTGAGGCGAACCTCTAGCATTTTTTTGCAACTTCTTACATATTGTTGCGTGCTTCTGCCTATTAGGCCACCAATATCCTCGGGAAAACACTCGGTGTGCAAGTGATCTTTCTCCTGTGTGAGCCTCTCAACTTCCTTCGTGAATCACAAAGAAGAAATCATGTAGTTTTGCAGGGTGAGCGCAGAGTACGTACAAACCCATGAATGAGCGACAATATAATCCGCTACTTGGTGATAACCAAAACCTAGCTACCAGCAACTGTACTTTGTGTGCCTCACTTATTTTTGGGAAGTTGCCCACTCTTAAGATAATTAGTGATCGGGTCCATCCTACTATGACCAAGCTTGGTTGATAGTGTCTCTAATACCTTTTGCAACTCTATGCTTGGCTTATCTCTACACTCATCTATTATATTTAAGGGAGGATGCCAATACGGCTAGCGTGTCGGCATGTGAATTTCTTGCTCTTGCAATCTATTGAATTGTAAATCTCAAAATATTCTCAAGATCCTCTTTGGCCAACTCGTTGTAGGCTATCATTCGCTCCTCCCTTGCTAAGTAATCTCCCAATAGTTGATTCCCTACTAACTGCGAGTCGAAAATATCTACAATTGTTCGGCACCCAAGTCTGCCACGAGCCTCAACCCAACCAAGAAGGTTTCGTTTTCTACCTCATTGTTTGATGCTTGAAAGCCAAGTCTTACTACTTTCTCAAGCATGTCACATTTGGGACTTTCCAAGACTAGGCCTATTCCAGCCCATTTTCTGGTTTAATGACCCATCAACGTACAATTTTCAACCATTTTGAGGGCCTGAGGTGCTCTCTTCGGTTATGCCTTCCTCCAAGGCACTTGGTTTTTCGGGGAATCAGTAAGAGTTCAGTTAACGTCGGAAGTGAATTCGACTAGAAAATCAGCGAGCACATTACCCTTTATTGTTGTTTGAGGCTCGAAGTTGATGTCGTACTGACCTAGTTCGACGGCCCACTTTCACAATCTTCCTGATAGGTTGGTCTTCCTAAAGAATGCCCTGAGCAACTGGTCTATGAGTACCATAACCGTATGCGCTTGGAAGTAATGTCTCAATTTTTTGGCAAAACTCACAAGCACCATTGCCACCTTTTCTAGTGGTAGGTATCTAGTTTCTACATCAAGAAGCGTTTTACGTATGTAGTAAATCAGGCTCATTCGTCTTGGGGAGGTCTTCATCAGTGCCCCACTATTCGCGTACTTAGAAACGACTAGGTAAAGGAATGGACATTTATTTGGCTCCGACGTTGCTAGTAACGGTGGGGCGGCCAAATATGACTTCAACTAATTGAAAGCATCCTTGCATTCTTGAGTCCAAACTCTTCCACCTTTTTGATTAAGCGTTTGAAAAAATGGCCTACACTTGTCCAACAACCTTGTTATGAATTTGTTGAGGGTGGTTGCCATGCCAGTTCCTTTGGTACGTTGCTTCGGTGTTCTTCTGTTCAAACGACATGATTCTATAGCGATATGCCCCTTGTGGTGTGATGAACATAATTTTCTCCTGGTCCAGCGAAAAAGGGGATCTAATGATAACCCTTATAAGCATCAAGGAACCTCATCCTTTCATACCCAAAGGTTACATCTGTTAGAGTATTAATATTAGGTATAGTTTATGCATTTACTTTATTCTGTGTTTCCCTGCCATATAAGAGCTTACATTGTGTATTTTGGGTTATGTGGTTGCGTAGGCTAATTAAGATTTTCTCTTCTCTTCTCCATCTATATCTTTGATCTATGTTTAACATAGTATCTGAACGGGTTACAATCGTTAAATACAAATAACAAGTTTTAGAAGAGGGAATTTTTCAATGAAAACCTGGATCAATGTCATTTGTATACATGATGATGTCATCATGACATCATCATCTGGGACAGTTGAGCACTATTAATCCAGTCGGTTTTTCATGGGCTACAACGTGTTGTGATTCATTTTTTTATTTCGTGGTCAGTTTGTATGGATTTCAAAATTTTGAATAATTTTTAGAAATTAGGGCTAAAAGTTGAAGATCTGTGAACTTTGCAAAATTTGATCGAGTTTCTTGCCTCCAATCTATTCCATACTATAAGATTTCACCCTATTGATGTTTGATTAACAACCTTGCAACAGATTGAAGATCTTTGTGGTGAAAAAAAATTAGATTTTTGCCTCAATCGGGTAAGAAGCACAGATACTCGTTGGGGGGTTGTCATGGTAGTGTTGGACATGTGTCTAACACTTCTAGAAGTGTCTTGTATAGTAGATTTGAATTTTTTTCAACTGCATACGGCTCGGATACGTGGGGGATACCGGAGGACACAACAGGGATACGACGGGGCTCCTTTTCTTATTTTAAAAACTTAGGGGGCTGAAACAAAAAAAAACCGCAAAGCGACGTCGTTTTTGGGGTTGAAAAAGAAAAAACAAAAGGTAAAGCCAAAAGTCAAAAGGCTCAACCTTCGACTTTTCTATTGTGTTTGTGAGAGAGAGAGAGAGAGAAAGAAGATGAGAACGAGAACATGGAAAGGACTAGAGGAGGAGGAGAAGAAGTAAAGGAAAGAGGAAGACCAACCTGCGAATGCGACTGCGATCTGCTGCTCTTGCACGTTCCTCTTGCTGTTTCAATTTTTTTTTTCAAATCTGCTGCTTTTCTTTTTTATGCGATTTTCAAATTTTTTTTTTTTTGTTACTTCTTCAAGTCTGTGGTGAAATTCCAAAAAATTTAATTAGGTTAATTTTAGGATTTTCAAATTTTGGAAATTTTTTCTTTGTTATTGTTATTGTGTCTTCCTGTTGTGTTGCTCCCTTCTGTGTTGATGGTTTTGAATACCGAAAATTGCTTACCTACTCTAACTTCTATCTTCTCTTTTTGTTGTACTGCTATGTTTTCTTTTTGGTCTTCTGCGTTGATGCTCGTTTGAAAAGTGGTCCCGTTGCCTGTTATTTAGGATTTAGGAAAATGAGTTATGCCGGTGGAGATGGGAGTGGGGATGGCAATGATGATCACACCCCTGTATGGAATTGTTACAAAAGTGGATAAAATTGGTGTAGGGAGGAAATGTTCATTTTCAATGCCACTTTTATCAACCAAGTTTTAAAAGATCATATTATAGTGTTAAAGCACATTTGTTAAAAATAAGCAGTCATGGAGTTTAAACATGCTACAAAGTCACTCTGCAATTATTAATTGAAATGTAAAAGGTAGTTGATCAAGCTGAGGTGAAAGTGAAAAGAAGTTTGTCCAAACAAGTCCTTTTACCACCATCTTCTGCATCAAGCAAAGCTGTTTCCTTGAGTGCAAATGTTAGTAGTGATATGGGATCTGTGTCATTAATCCAAGTGGCTAGTTCAGATCTAAAAAAAAAAAAGAAAGGCTCCATCTGCTCTTGAGAAAGCCTTTAATGTTGGAGCTCGAGAAGAGCTACATAGTGAGATTGCAAGGATGTTTTACTCAGCTAGTTTACCATTCTACCTTAAAAGGAATCCACATTATTGTCACTCCTATACTTTTGCTGCTACTCATATGATTAGTGACTATATCCCTCCTGGTTATAATATGTTGAGGACTTCACTTCTTCAAAAAAAGAGCAAACCTTGAGATGTTGTTAGAGCCAATGAAGCAATCGTGAAAAGAAAAAGGTGTATGTATAGTTTCTGATGGTTGGACGGATGCTCAAAGGAGACGAATCAAAAATTTTATAACAGTGTGTGAAAGTGGGCCTATGTTCTTGAAAGCAATTAATTGTGAAGGTGCATATAAGGACAAATATTTCATATCCAACTTGCTTCTGGAGATCATTCATGCGGTTGGACCTCAAAAATGTGGTCCAAGTGATCACAGATAATGCATCCGTTTGTAGGAGTGCGAGAGTGCTTGGACACTTTGTGTGGTTCACACACTTTATCTTACTTTAAAAAATATTTGTGCACCAGAAAAACACCGAAGGCAATGAACGTGTTTATGAAAAGTGTAATTAGATCTCAATTATTGTCTGGGATTGTATGAGCATTAAAAATTTTATTATGAACCACATCATGAGATTGGCCATGTTTAATAATCAGGTGAATTTGAAGATGTTCTCAATTGCGGAGACACATTTTGCTTCAATCATCGTGATGCTTAAAAGATTTAAAGTTCTAATGCTTGGTCTCCAAAATATTATTATTAATAATCAGTGGTCTTCTTTTAGAGAAGATAATGCTAAAAAAAGGGCCTTTGTGAAGGAGAAAGTATTAGATTTGTGGTGGGACAAACACTAAACCCGTTTATGAGATGCTAAGGAAGGCCGATACAGATATGCCTTGCTTACACGATTGAGCAAGTGAAAGCTATTATCTATCGTCATGAAGGGAAGTGGGAAGATGAGAAATCAATTTTTTATTCGGTGGTTTGTGAAATATTAATGGATAGATGGGACAAGGGCAACACACCCCTCCATTGCTTGGCACATTCCTTGAATCCAAGGTAATTTGTAAGCTCTAAAGTTCAAGATTCTAATTTAACTTTCTAAATATCAAATGATTATCATTTTATTTACTTTGTCTTTTAGGTATTATAGTATGGAGTGGCTTTCTATGGCTTCTAATCGTGTTCCTCTACACAAAGAAGAAGAGATTTCAAATGAAAGAGAAAAGTGTTTTCAAATATACTTTACTAATTTAGAGGAGCGAAGAAAGGCCAAAGAGAAGTATGTCAAGTTTTCAGCGTGCTAGTCATGATTCCATGAGTGATAAAGGACTCATGAAACTTGCTTATTGGTGGGTTATCTATGGCTTTACGACACCCTTGCTCCAAAACTTAGTTTTGAAGTTACTTTAACAACCTTGTTCCTCCTCGTGTTGTGAGAGGAATTAGAGCACTTATTCTTTTATACATTATTTAAAGAGGAACAAAATCACACCAGATAGAGCTGAATACTTGGTATTTGTACACTCTAATCTTCACCTTTTATCAAGGAAATCTCCTCAATACGGTGAAGGCAACACTAAGATGTAGGATGTTGCAGGAGATGATTTGATTTCATGGATGAGGAGGGTAGTGAGATGCTTGATATTGTGAATCTTTCCCTTGATGAACTAGATTTGGAGGCCATATCATTTATTGATGAAGGAATTGACAATGAGGATGTTGAGCCCTTGGAAGTGAATTGAGGGGGATGTAAGATTCTTTTTGTGTTTGTGTTCTTTTGTTAGGAAACTTGTGAACTATAAATGCTAATTCGTGTAATTATATTAGAGCAAATGTTGGATGTATCTTTTTGAATCTTGATCTATTTCAATTTAAACAATGTTTGCTATGTCTTGGTTGTTTGTTACGATTAATGTTGTTGTTATATATATAAAAATATATATAATTATTTAAATTAGTCGTATCCTCGCCGTACCCGTATCCTATATTTTGAAATTTTGTCGTACCCCTGTATTCGTATCGTATCGGATACGACACCCGTTTCCATATCCATGCTTCTTAGTCTATCGGCTATGCTTATGTGGCACAAGTACTGAGCAACCTCAACTGCTATGTTTTTGGCAGTAGATTTCTTCTGTTTTCTGGGTGGGCTATTGGTATTCTGGCTTTTCTTGGTGGTCTCCTAATCTTCTTCTCCTTCATCTTAGTGACACCAGACATAGTAATTTTCCTTTCCTTCACATTGGCCAGTAACTCACTCCACAGAAATAGTTGTTGGGCCTTGTTTCTGTTGGGCTATTGTTCATTATTTTGTGGACTTTCTTCTAGTTTTGTGGGCCTTGTTCTATTTTTTTGGCTGGACTCTTGTAGGGCTTCTAGGTTGCTAGTTTGTTGACTGTTATTGGTTGGATTTGTTGCTCTACCGGTTGCTAAGTTGTTTGTTATTTTTTTTAGAAGCTTTATTGCTTGTTGTTTCTTTTTAGTTGTGGGCCTTTTCTTCTTTTTGCTTTAGTTGGAGTTATAGACTAGTTATTAGGATGTTTAATTTTTTTTATCGATTTTGAATTTACTATGGTTTTTATGTCTTATGTAGACTGAATGGGTGTTCTGGTCAGTCGCAATCTTATTTGGCTATATATACAAAGGTCAGTACTCAGTTTGTGCATCCTTTTCACTCCCAGCAATTCTAGTTGGTATCAGAGCCAACCAAACCCTAACCTTCCCTAACCCTAGCCGCCAAACCCTAGCCTTCCCCACCAACGCTGCCTCTTCCCAGTTGCGCAACCACCCTTTCCCTCTAGCGCCACCACTCCTTCCTCCCAACGTTGCCACCTCCATGCGGCTGGTTTCTCTTTTCCCTAGGGTTGAAACACCCTAGGAACTTTTAGAGGGGCGGAATTCCCTTCGTTGATCTACTTTTGATGCAGTAAATCGCCTATATATTTTTTCTGGATTTCTTGACGCCGTGAGCTATTATTTGGGAGCTTTTTGGACCTCTTCTTTGTGGCTATTGTTCGACTTGAGGTACATTATTCTCTCTTTTTTAACTCTATTTATTTTAGAGTAATTTTTTTCATGGTTGTCGCATTACTATTGTTGCTATGGCTATTGGCGAGGGACTTGAGACCTCTACTGTTGGTACTTCCACTAAGAAGGTACCAACCACTTTTGTAGGGATTACCTCTTTCACCTTTATGTTTGACCAGTATATATTACCTATTGGTACACTTGAATTATTGGCGATGCGGGTACGATCTCTCACAAGGTTATGACATAGTTATTGGATGATTGTAATTTTACTGAATGGTCACGTTGCTTGGTTAGCTAACCTAGATTGCACCCGAAGCCAGTTGATGACGACCCTGATTATTCTGTGTGATTCTCCAAGAACTGCATTATTCTTGAATGGTTATTTGAATCTATAGAGCCATCTGTTTGTAAGATTCATTAGTTTCATAGTTTTATTCCGAATCTATGGAGCACATTGTTAAAGATGTATTCACAATCATGTCATAAAGTTCGTGTTTATAAGCTTTCTTAGGAGCTCTCATATGCTCAATGGAAAGATATGACAGTTCAAGACTACTATGGTATTTGACTCGGAGCTGGCTTGAGTATGACTCTACACCCTCTTATTACTATTTCGAGGATAGAGCCCGAGGGAGTGATATTTTTGCATACTCGAGAGTAGGAGGATAGGATTCACAAGTTCCTTATGGGGCTTCATGATGAGTATAAGGGACCTCATTCCCAGATACTATCGATGTTGAAGCTTCCTTCTCTTTATGAGGTTTATTCTATGATTGAGCAACATGAGTGTCGCGTCCTTTCTGAATCACTTCCAGTTGCAACCTTAACTCGTCAGGCCGACCAGATGGCCCTTGCAACTACTATAGGATCTTGCTTAGGACCCCTTGCTAGAGGTGGATAGCGTCCAAACCATCACAGATTGGGCGATTCTTGCTAGTGTGATTATTGTGGCCAACCAAGGCATCTCAGGGTTGCTTGTTAGAAACTCAATCCCGAGCTTCAGCTACATCATCTTGGTTCTTGAGGTTGTTCTTCTCTTATTGTTAAGGGACCACCACCCTTGTTACTGCTGCTGCCCTTGCTATTACAGCTCCTCCTTAGCAGAGCAATATAGATGGTATCACTTTCAAATTAGATATGCTTATGTCTACTATGACTTCTCAGGATTCTACTATTACTGTTGCAACCACTACAGGTATACCTCGTACCTTTTATGTTCTCACCGGTCCTTCTTCTCTTTGGATGTTGGACTTAGGTGCGGATGGTCACATGACAGGTGAGCCTCATCACTTCACTACTTTCGATGAGTAGTTACATATACAAATTCAGTTAGTAGAGACACATGCCCCTATTTGCCTTCTAATGACCTTACATTATATTCTATTTTTCATGTGCCAAAGTTGGCCATGAATCTATTATTTGTACATCAATTAGTCAGAGATTTTCGTTGTGCAATAGTGTTCTTATTTGACTCTTGTTATTTGCACGACCCGAGTACTAGGAGGACTATTATTAAGGGATACAAAAGAGATAGGCTGTACTATCTAGGCGATCCACCTCTAACTTCTTTGCCACCTACAGCTGCTTTATCTTTATCTATTCTTAACTTACATGCTAGTATTTTACCTAGTACTTGTCGTTATGATTTTTCATCATAAACTGTTCAATTGTGGCATGACCGTTTTGAACATACAAATTTTAAATATTTATATATATTATTTCCTGCTTTGAGTAAAGCTTGGGCTAATGGTAGACTTGACTATATTATATGTTCACTATCTAAAAATGTTTGTACCAGTTATATTCCTTGCAAGCAACAATCCACTAAGCTATTTGAACTAATGCACTCTGATATTTGGGGACCCTCACCTGTTATTGCTTTGTCAAGTGCTCGATATTATGTGACCTTTATAGATGACCACAATATTACCTAGATCATGGGTCACTTTAGTACGTGGTACAGGCACATAGTACGATACTTTCTTAGGTACGCGATACAATGAGGGTAGATTTAACTAGTACGGTATTTTGGGTCGTAATTCGTTTTAGAACTCTTACGTTGATCGTTTTCACTACTATACAACATTATATATTACAAAATATTCATAAACACTAAATTAATTATCATTTATCTTATAATTGTGCTTGATTTTCTATCATCCAAAATAATATATAATTATAAAACTATATACACTTAGTCAATTAATATGTATTTTATATTTGTGCTACATGCTCTAAAGCGAATTAATTTAGTATTACAATTTGGAGTTGTCCATTGTAATGATTTGGATCGCGAATCCGCCTCGTTTGGGATCGATGTACCCAGATCGTGGGTCGTTAAAGGTTTAGTGAATCGTAGTTACCATGGATGACCATACCCGCTGTACTTGGGTATACCTTTTGCATAGGAAGTCAGATGTACTCCCTGTTATCACTTAATTTCTATAGATGATTAAAACATAATTCAATATCATTGTTCAAGCTCTTTATTCTGATAATGTCAAAGAATATGTATTTGATACCTTAATGTCTCACCTTTATTCCTAAGATATCCTTGAACAGCTCACCTGCCAATATACTCCTGAGCAAAATAGAGTTGTTGAAAGGAAAAATAAGAGTCTAATAAGAATGGTGCATTGTATTTTGCTCAGGAAATAAGACCTTATAAGACCTATAAGGGAGCTTTAAGCTGAATAACATGACTTGGTGTGTGATTGCACATGAAAGTGGAAAAAGAGGTCTTATTTCCTGTGCGAACACTTTTTTCGGTCCCTCTTTCGGCTTTAGTTGTATATGTTTTGTTCAGGATCAATCTCTCCCTCGTCGTAAGCTTGATGATACAGCTATTCATTGTGTCTTTGTGGCTACTATCAGCAGTCTAAGGGCTATCAGTGTTATGATCCAGTCTAGTGTCATATGTGTCACGATCTAAATGTAATCTTTCTTGAGCATGTACCTTATTTTTTTTTGCTTCTAGTCTCATGTCTGCAACACCAGTTAACTATATTACTTTTGATTTTCCCTTACCACGGAGCCACTAGTCACTGTCACTACAAAGTCGCTAATTACACATGATATCCCAGTCTCTTCTCCTTTTTACGTTTATGTTTATCGTCCTCGCTCCCATCCCCCTATTGATGTCCTCTCTACTTCAAGCCATGCAGGTAAATATTTTTTAGTTAGCTGAGCATACTATTGAGGCAGTTGTTAGCACTTATGAGACTACAAGTGTTGAGACTGATGGGACTACAGGTGTCGAGGTTACCACCAAGTGATTTATCTGATGCAACTCTATCTGTGGAGGATGATGATTCAAGGCGTCATTATCCACGTCGTAACCGTCAGCCAGTTGTTTGTTATGGTTGGGCCACCAGAGCTTTATATCTGATCTTTGATTATGTTTCCTATACTGAATTGTCTCCTATATTTCTGGGTTATAGAACGGCATTATCAGATACACCAGTTCTTCGCTTTATTTTAGAGGCTACGTGGGAGGTTCAATGGGTTCTTACTATGCAGACAGAGATAGACGCTCTTTAGCGTAACCATACATAGGATCTTGTTTCTTTACCTTTAGGAGTGAAGCCTGTTAGCTGTCGCTAAGTCTACATCCTAAAATTTCTTGTGGAAGGAACTATTGGTCGTTATAAGGCTAAACTTGTGATAAAGAGCTTTACTTAGGTTCTAGGTCACAATTTTAGAGATACCTTTGCCCCTGTATCAAAATTGACTACGGTTTGTTTGATTATTTCTCTGGCTACCTCGTATTCTAGGCCCCTTCATCAGTTAGATGTGAAGAATGTGTTTCTTCACGGTAACCTGGATGAGACTATTTATATGGATGCACAACCTGACTTTCGTGGTGAGGGAGAATATGTTGTCAACGGAAGGTGTGTCGACTGCATAAATCTCTTTATGGACTGAAACAACCACCACGAGCCTAGTTCTCTCAATTTAGTGGTGTGGTCATACGCTTTGGCTTCACCAGATGTCATTCTGATCATACATGCTTCATTCGAAGGAATATTACTTGACAGTGAATCATTCTCTTAGTATATGTGGATAATATTATTATTATTGGGATGACATTTCTGAGATTGCACAGATCAAGATCGACCTTAGGAAAGCCTTCGATATAAAGAACCTTAGATTTCTATGATACTTTTTTGGGATTGGGGTTGCTTGTAGTAGCAGTAGCATCATCACCTATGATTTCAAATCTGAAACTTACTGTTGAAGGTGAGGAGGTGAGAAATCCGACTATTTATCAGAGGTTGATAGTAGACTTATCTACCTAGCCAACACTAGGCGAGACATTTCATTTGTCGTCAGCCGGGTTAGTCAGTTCATGCACAAGTCGGGTCAGTCTCATCTGGATGAAGTATATCATATTCTTCGATACCTCAAATCTTGTCTTGGGCTTGAGTTGTCATATGCATCGGGGTCACAGACTGATTTTTTAGCCTGTTATTTTGATTCACATTATGAGGGAGCTTGTGTCCGTTGATCTACTATGAGTTTCTACATTTTTTGAAGAACTCATCTTATCTCTCTTAGAAGAACAAGAAGCACGCAGTCGNAGACTGATTTTTTAGCCTGTTATTTTGATTCACATTATGAGGGAGCTTGTGTCCGTTAATCTACTATGAGTTTCTACATTTTTTGAAGAACTCATCTTATCTCTCTTAGAAGAACAAGAAGCACGCAGTCATCGCCCATTCATCAGCAAAGGCAGAGTATCACATACGAGCACTTGGCACATATGAGATTATCTAGCTATGGTCTATTCTTGGCTAGTTGGAATTTACAATGATTTTTTTATCTACATTATATTGTGATAATCGATATGATATTCAGGTCACTTTTGAATTTGTACTATACAAGAGGACGAAGCATATAAAAATCGATGTTCACTTTCTTTAAGAAAATGTCAGCTGCGGTATTGTTACTCCATCGTTTGTGGGGACTAGTGATCAAGTTGTAAATGTCTTTACTAAACCTGTCACTCTATCCATTATTTGGAACTCCATTGTTAAGCTTGGGTTGACTGACATCTTTTCACCTAGCTTGAAGGAAAGTGTTAGAGTTATAGATAAGTTATTAGGATATTTAGCTTTTTATCTATTTTGACCTTACTATGGTTTTTATGTCTTACCTAGATCAAAAGGGTGTTTTGGTTAGTTGCACTCTACACTTAGTTTGTGTATCATTTTCACTCCCAACAAGCAACACAGTGTACACTGAGGCAAAGCAATGGGCTTTTTATTTGGAAGGTGTATTGGGCTGGTTTTTGTTCTATTGCTTGAAAGCAGTTTGTTGGCATTTACTTTGGGTTGTGGACTTTGCTTTAGGCTGCCCATTGGGCTATTTTCTTGCTGCTAACAATTGGGTTGTTTTACTTTAGAGTTGATAACTTGCTGGTTTGCTTCGGTGTTCACTGTGTTGCATGTTTTTCTTGTGGACTTTGGTCTTTTTAGATTTTGTTGGTTCTTAAATAGGGATTTGGACTTTTGGGCTCAAGATTTGGGTTAATTGCAATTATGACAAGTGGAAACATCGACTTTTTTTAGACTATGATTGCTTATTAATTGCATAAGCTTTTTCAGCAAGCTAGTATTCTCTTAGTCTCTCCTTTTATAGGTTCGTTTAGTTCGGGTCCTTTAGGTATATCACGCACAACTTGGGTCTTAGATTCAGGTGCTACACATCACATGACAAGTGATTCTTCTTTATTTGCATCTACCTTCTCTCTACCATTTGTATCTGTACTTGCAGTCAATGATACTCAAATGAGCTTGGCCAGTGTTGGGTCTAATATTTCTTCGCAACTAATGCTTCCTGATGTTTATTACATTCCACAGCTTACCTTGAATTTGATTTCAATTAGTCAATTATTTGACTTTGGATTTTCAGTTCATTTTTTTCTTTGGTTGTGCTGTGTAAGATCCATGTTCTAAGAAGTTGATTGAAACAGGCAATAAAAAGGAAGGGTTGTATGTGTTAAACGAGTTGCATATTCCAGATATTGTTACCTCTATTATTGATTTGTCTTCTTTCCATATGAGTCCATAGTCTTCTAGTTTTTATTTGTGACATTCTCATCTTTGTCATGTTTCTCATTCTCGGTTAAAATTTTTAGCCTTTACTCATAGTTTGGGTAACTTAGAGCATCATGATATTTCTAATTGTTTTGGATGTAAGTTAACTAAATTTATTGAATTACCTTTTAATAAAAGTTCTACTACTTCTCTTGCACCGTTTGATCTGGTTTTTTCGAATGTATGAGAACTTACTCCTATTCCAATTAAAGGAAGGTTTAGATATTATATTTCCTTCATTGATGACTATATAAGATATTATTGGGTCTATCTAAAGAAACATCGTTTTAAATTCTTTTTTGTATTTACTGTATTTCATGTTATGATACATACCCAATAGTCCTCTGTTATTAAATATTTTTAATGTGACCAAGGAGGAGAATATTCTTTTAATTCTCTTCATGATATGTTAAAATTTGATGGTACTGTTTTTCAATCTTCTTGTACTGACACACCTCAACAGAACGGCATAGCAAAAAGCAAACACCGACATATTATGGAGATAGCATACTCTCTTGTTGTCTGCAAATGTCCCAAGTTCTTTTTGAGATGAAACAGTTCTCACTGTAGTTCATTTGATTAACTGCATTCCCACTATCATCACCTTTGGAATCTCTCTACTTGAATAATTATGTGGTAAGCTACCTAATTATTTCTCTCTACGTGTGTTTAGATGCACGTGTTTTGACTTAATTTCTAGTGCTCTTCGTAGTAAACTTGTTGCTCATTCAACTTTGTGTTTTTATTGGTTACGGTGAGGGTCAAATAAGGTATCGTTGCTATGATTCTATTGCATTCAGACTCTCTGTCTCTCGCCATGTTATCTTTAAGGAACATATTTCCTTCTTTTCGATTCTCTCTTGTTCTTCATCTGTGCATAAATATGATGTTCTTTACATTGATCCCTTCCCTACAGATATTCCCAATGATACATATGTTAGTGATATAACTGTGTCAAATTTGCCACCTTCTTCTAGTTTGGACTCACTAGTAGGGTTTCTCTCCTTTGGCAATGTAAGGTGGCACACCTTATGTTTAGCCAGATTGTTCGTGATCAGTGCTAGGATTCGTCCATCATTCCTTATCACCTACCCCCATTCATTCAGTCACATTGATAATGTTTATCCATAATTCATTCTTATCAATATTTTTGGAATGGAGTAATCTTCTCAATTATGACTGTCTCGAGCTTGTTTACATCAGTCAAGCTGAGGTATTTCTTTGGATGTTGACAATAATTCACCAACCCAAGCTTATCAGTTTGGCTAAGGAATAGTCCAATAACATCTTAGCTCAGATATCATAAGTGGTTTAACTTACTTGGACGGACACTCGAGCTCGGCTAAATGTTATGCCGAACTCAGCTTTGCTTTGTAGGGGTTCCGAATCATCGTCCCAATGACATGTGGTCAGTCACATGTCAGTCCTCATTTTAGATCATTAGATATCTAATCAAGCGCATTAATTTTGCGATCCTTCAGTTTATATGTTTAACTATTTGTTGATTACCTACAGGATATCAACTTTAAATATATGATAGATACCACTAAAAGAGATAGAGTAAGGACTAACTACTCGGAAGCATTAGAAGAAAGGATGACTCACTCATAGGGATTCTATTAAGACAAAACCTTTATAGCTTGTAGTCTTGTACAAAATTTATTGTTATTTGAAATTTACCATTATCGAGTTTGGACAAAGAATATGCTTTGGGCCCCAATAAGAGCATTGATTCCAAAATTGATGTTTCAATAGTATCACTAACTAAAGAAGGATATAACATAAATTGAAAGTATTGTTAAAATTTCTCTTTGCTACTTAGTTTTTCTGAATCACCCAAAAATGTTATCAAGTGTCCATTGGCTCCATGGGAATAAATTTGTTATGCAAAGTTTTTTAGGTTCAACTAGTGACCACTAATTCTTGCGAAATATTGCAATGATTGGTAGTGACCATCCTAATGCTGTTTATGATGCATGCAAAGCTATGGACTTTTACTAGTAGGCTTTGGAAAGAGTCTTTTTTTCCAAATGAAGGCTTTAAAACAGGGTTAAATACTGGAATCATTACAAAACATTTATCATGTTTATAATTCAAGACTTTTATTTCCTTCTAATGAAGTTTTTATATTCTAAGTTCTTATAGAACTTTTAACTCAGGATCTTTACAGAACCTTAGAAGAGTTTATGTTCATTCAGACATGACAAGTGTCTATAGGTTTTGTCATTTTTTAATCTCAAATTCAAATACAAAAGCATTAAATTAGAACCTAAACTAATTCACATGCACATGTTGCACTGCTAGTTTAGAATTAGTTTGGGTCCAAGGTTGAAGAAGATTTTTGGAACACTCAAATTTAAATTTTAGTCTAAGGTTAGAGTCAGTATCCAAACTGGAGATGCAAGTGGCTTTTACGGAGGTCTATGCTTAAACAAAATTAAGAAGCCACAACAAAAAAGACACCAGTGAATTACCTGGAGCGAGAAACATCATAGATCTGTCCTTTGATGGCCATCAACAAGGGCCTATTAGGGTCAGAACCATCATAGGCCCTCAATTCCTCCTCAATAACATCTCCCAGCTCAACCGGTTCATGCACAGTGTACTCGTTGGCCCTTTTGACGGCTACATAATCCTCGGCTGCGACGAACATTCCGCACACCACTTTGTAGACCACCACCATGAGTGCCATTATCGTGACGAAGGCCGCCGGTGAAAGTCCGGTGTAGTGCATGATTGCGTCCATCACCATCGTGTAGAGTCCCATTTTCTCTGTTCGGAACTTGGACAGAGAGAACAGAGAGAGTTGGGGGTTTCAATTTACAGGAGCCGAGTACAAGAAGCGGGCGGTCAAAGCCAACCCTACCAACCAACGTTTTGACATTTGGACATAAAGCAACAGGGCGGGCCAATCATTTTCGGGGCCGATGTCCAGAAAAGATTGAGATGGACCCCCTAAAAATTTCCTTTCCATTTTACATTCTATTATAAATTTAAACGAGAATTGTTGAGAATTTAAGTGATAACTTTTTTAATAGTATTGCACTAGTTATTGTTTGTACCTGAAAATACATAACAATAAAAAAAAGTAAACAATAAATATATTTATATTTATATTTAAAATCAAATCACAAATATAAAGAAGTGATAAATGAATTAAGCATCGGTTAGTAATGAAAGTGAGAGGTAATAGGCAGCAGTGGTGGTAGTAGGAGACGGTGATGGTTGTGGTGGGTGACAATAACCATGGTGGCGATGATGGTGG